>PVKA01008763.1:0-62199 GCA_004027165.1 Ctenomys sociabilis
TGTTGATTTCCTTATGATAGCCATTCTTTCTGGAGTGAGATGGTATCTCAGTGTTGTTTTAACTTGCATCTCACGGATGGCTAATGATGTGGAGCATTTTTTCACATATTTATTTGCTTCTTTAATTTCGTCCTCTGAGAAGTGTGTATTCATCTCAGACACCCAATTCTGGATTGAGTTTTTAAATTTGAGGGCCCTAATATATCTCAGTTCTTTATAAATTCTAGAGAGCAGACCTTTGTCTGAATGATTATTAGTTAAACTTTTTTCGAAATTTGTCGATTGTCTTTTCACTTTGTTGACAATTTAGTTGTTAATTCTTTCAAGTGTTTCCCGTGTGAATATGTGTTTGTTCATGAACTCTGTGCACTCTTATGTCTTCAAGAGCTCATCCTACTTTCTCTTCAAGGAGATTGAGTGTTTCTGTTTTAATGTGAAGATCTTTAATCCATTTGACTTTAACTTAGTGCATGGTGATAGAGCTGGGTCAAGTTTTAGTTTTCCACAAGTAGAAAGCCAGGTTTTCCAGCACCATTTGTTAAAGAGGCTATCTTTCTTCCAGTAAGTGTGTTTGGTCCCTTTGTCTAATATCAGGTGGCTGAGTGTGTTTGTAGAGGCCTCTGCATCTTCTGATCTATTCTGTCGATCCTCAGGTCTATTTCATGACTGGCTTACCATGTTGACTTTATCACAGTAGCTTTGTAGTATAATTTCAAGTCAGGAATTGTGATGCTTCTTACGTTGTCTTTGCTGGCTAGGATTGTCCTTGCTATTGGAGGTCTTTTTTGGTTCCAAATAAATTGTAGGAATGATTTTTCTAGGTCTAGGAGATATGTTGGTGGCAGTTTGATAGGAATTACATTAAATCTGTACAACAATTTTGGGAGTATGGGCAACTTCACATAGTTGGATCTTCCTATCCAGGAGCAGGGAATATCTTTCTATTTTCTGAAATCCTCTACAATCTCCTTACTTAGAGTGCTGTAATTTTCCGTGAAAAGATCTTTGACTTCCTTGGTTAAGTGAATTCCAAGGTATTTCATTTTTCTTGGTGCTATTGTAAAAGGTATTGTTTCTATTGTTTCCCTTCAGTGTGTTTATTATCTGTGTAGAGGAATGCTATTGACTTTTGAGGACTGACTTTGTATCCTGCTATGCTACTGAATTTATGTAACAATTCTAGTAGCTTTTTGGTGGAGTTTTTTTGGGTCTTCCAAGCAAAATATTATGTCATCTGCAAATAGTGATAATTTAACTTCTTCTTTACCTATTCTCATTCTTTTATTTCTCCATCTTGTCTAATGGCTATAGCTAATGATTCCAAAACTATATTGAATAGGAGGGGTGATAGAAGACATCCGTGTTTTGTACCATATCTAAGAGTAAAAGATTTCACTTTTTCCCCGTTTAGAATTATATTAACCATTGGGTTGTCATAGATGGCTTTTACCAAAATTGAGGTAGAGAACTTCTATTCTAATTTTTTGTAGAGCTTTGAACATGAATGAGTGTCGGACTTTGTCAAAAGCTTTCTCTGCATCGGTTGAGATGATCATGTGGTTTTTAGATTTCAGCCTATTAATATATTGTATTACATTTATAGATTTGCAAATATTTAACCATCCTTGCATCCCTGTGATGAATCCTACCTGGTCATGGTGTATGATCTTCTTGATGATTTGCAGTATTCTATTTGCTAGGATTTTATTGAGGATTTTTGCATCTATGTTCATGAGGGAGATTGACCTGTAGCTCTCTTTTTCAGTTGTGTCTTTCCCTGGGTTTGGAATCAGTATAATACTTGCCCCCAGAAATGATTTTGGGAGGACTGCTTCCTTTTCAATTTCACTGAAGAGTTTGAGAAGTGTAGGGATTATATCTTCCATAAATTTCTTGTAGAATTCACCTCTGAATCCATCAGAACCTGGACTTTCCTTTGTTGGCAGGCTTTTTATTACATTTCGTATGTCATTGGCTGTTATTGGCTTATTGAGAGTTGTTATATCTTCATGATTCAGTTTTGGTAATTTGTACCTTTCGAGGAATCTGTCCATTTGTTCTGTGTCTTCTATTCTGTGAGTGTAAAGATTCTCGAAGTAGCTATTAATAATCTTCCAAATTTCCACAGGGTCTGTGGTGATTTCACTGTTTTCATTCCTTATTGCTTATACTTGAATTTTTTCTTTCCTCTTTTTGATAAGGTTACCTAGGAGCTTATCAATTTTCTTTAGTCTTTCAAATAACCAGCTTTTTGAATCATTAATTCTTTGGACTGTTTTCTTCATCTCAATTGAATTAATTTCTGCTCTAGTCTTTATGATTTCTTTTCAACTTTGGGCTATGGGTTTTGTTTGGTATTCCTTTTCTAGTTGTCAGTGGTGCAATATTAGGGTGTTTATTTGTTCCCATTCTGTTTTCCTAAAGTGAAAGTTCAGAGCTATGATTTTCCTTGTGAGAACTGTTTTTATTGCATCCCATAAATTCTGATACGTTGGGCTTGAATTTTCATTGAATTGTAGATATTGTTGAATTTCTTGTTTAATTTCATCTGTGACCCATTGATTGCTGAGTAGGGTGTTGTTTAATTTCCATGCATTTTTTCTGGTTTCTTGTCTCATTTATTTCTAGTTTCATTGCACTGTGGTCAGATAATATGCATGGGATAATTTCTCTTTTCTTGTATATACTTCAGCATGACCTATGATCTGATATGTGGTCTGTCTTTGAAAATGACCCATGTGCAGTTGAATAAAATGTGTATTCAACTATGGTAGGTGGAACACTCTGCATATGTCCACCAACTCCATTTGTTCAAAGCTCTGGTTCAGTTCTACTTCTTGTTTGCTAATTTTTTTTTGTCTGGTTTACCTATCTTTTTAAGATAAGGGGGTGTTAAGGTCTCCTGTTAAGATTGTTGTCTTGGATATTAGATTTTTCATGTCCATTAAGATTTATCTTACATAATTGGGTGCTCCTGTGTTTGGCGCATTGATATTTATGAGTGTTACCTCTTCCTCTTGAATTTTTCCCCTAACCAAGGCCAAAGTGGCCTTCTTTGTGTTGTTTGATCCTTCCTGGTTCGCAGTTGAGACTGTCTGAGAACAGAATTGCTACTCTTGCTTTTTTTTTTTTTTTTTGCGGTGCTGGGGCATGTAGTATTCTTTTCCATCCTTTGTTTTAAGCCTATGAACGTCTTTTTGAGTTAAGTATGTTTCTTGTACACAGCATATTGTTGGATCTTGTTTTCTAATCCACTGTGCCACTCTATTTCTCTTAATTGGTGAATTGAGTCCATTTACCTTGATGGTTATAAGTGAAATGTATTGATTTGTGATTGTCATGGTATTTATCTGCTGTTGTTTACTCCTTTTTTTCCTGTGGCTGTTTGCCCTATTTAGTGGGTTCCTTCTGTTCTCATTCATTGAGTTCTGGTCCTTGTGGTCCTTCTCTAGAACATCTTTCAGTAGCCTGTGTAGGGATGGCTTTGTCATCATGAAATTCTTTTGTTGTTCTTTAGCGTGGAAGTATTTCACTTCTCCATGAAACCTGAAAGAGAGGTATTGTCGTCTGGGCTGGAATTTGTTTTCAGAGAGGACTTGACATACCCTGCTCCATGCTCTCCTTGACTTCATTGTTTGTGTAGAGAATTCAGCTGTAATTCTGATGGGTTTTCCTTTGAGTGTGATCTGCTT
The DNA here is from genome assembly GCA_004027165.1 of Ctenomys sociabilis. NCBI lineage: Eukaryota > Metazoa > Chordata > Mammalia > Rodentia > Ctenomyidae > Ctenomys > Ctenomys sociabilis. Next base: position 3,693 of record PVKA01008763.1, read on the forward strand.
CTTTTCTCTAGAAGCTTTCAGTATGTTATTCTTGTGTTTGATTTCTGGGATCTTGTCTTGGTGTGTTTTTAGTTGGGTTGACATTATTTGGCGTTCTGTATGCTTCTGGTAGGTGAATGTTAGGTTGTTTCCTCACATTTGGGAAGTTTTGTGCTATTACTTGTGCCCATATTCTTTTTATATCATTTATATTGACCCCCTTCTTTCTCACTGATGCCTATTAATCTCACATTGTTAATCTTGACATTATCTTGCATGTGACAGATTATTTTTTCCTGCATCCTCATTTTTAAGAGATCCTTTCTCACCATTTCACTAGCCAGTGTCTTCAAGATCTGAAACTCTGTGTTCGCTTTCACTCACATGGTTTTGTAGACTTGTGATTTTTTCAGTTCTTCTATGGCTCTTTGACTCTGCTTCATTCAATCTATTTCTTTCCTGTGTTGTTCATTCGAGGAATTGTCATATTTCTGATCTCCTCTATTTTTTTTTCAATGTCTTCTTTAGAGGTATCTATTCATTCTTTTACTGCAGAATTTTTTCCAAATTGGTTTACCTCTGTAAATTTCCAGAATTGATTATCTACTTAAGATGCTATCATTTCAGTGATTTCTTTTTTATTTCAAAAATTATTTCTGCTTTGAGTTTCTCTTTACCTTTCTGCTGTTGTTTCTTTGCTTGCCATCTGTTAATTCATATGTTTCAGCTAAAACAGTGTTCTTTGCACTTGCTCTGGGTGGGCACTGGATTTCTCTCATACACATCTGGATTTGATTCATTACTTCAGATGCTATGTATTCAAAAATTTCTTTATTTACTTCAAGTGTTATTTCTGGTCTGAGTTCCTCTATGCCTTTCTGCTGTTGTTTCATTGCTTCTGACTCTATTTATTCATTCATTTCAGCAGAGCTTGTGTCCTCTGCACTTGTCAGTGGTGGGCTGGAGGCCTGAAATTGCATTTTTCTCCTTGTCTTTGTCATTTTGTGTAGCACTGATCCTTGACCTTTGTTGTGGAACTTTGGTGCAATTACAGCCTTAGCACATAATGAGATTTGGGTGCCAATCTATTAAGTTTGAGATTATCCAGTTATTCCTGACATGTGTCTAGCATTTTTTATAGGAAATATGTTTATTATTCATCATTGCAATGGAAAAATACCTTATTCTTTTTTATGGCTGGTCTCTTTAGAGATATAAAATATACATCAAAATTATGATCCATTTTAAGAGTAACATCAAAATTTCTGTACAGTATGCCATAGGAATTTCCAATAACAAAACAAAGACTTCAGATCTCACCTGTAAAACAAAATGATCAGAGGCTAAAGATGTAGTTCTATGATACAGTTCTTGCCTAGAATATTCAAGGCCCTAGGCTCAATCCTCAGGACCAAAAACAAGGGAATTTCCACAATTATAAGCAGTAGAAAACCATAGATAAAAAAATCTAACAGAGCACAACTACAGAATGGGATCATGAAAGGTATCACCCATCCTGACTCTGAGTATTCTTCAGGATGGTGGCAAGCATGGCCTTGAAAAGAGGCTGAGACATGACTGCATCTGCCTGGAGAATATGCATGTCCTCTGGAAACAGAACTCATGGGAGTAAGTGCACCAACATCAGCTCTTTGTTTTTTTTTTTTTTTTTTTTTTTTTTTTAACTTATGGCCCACATGATGACATCCAGAGGCATTAAGGAGCAGACAGCGCAGGAAGTCTTTAGTTTTGACTTCTAAGCAGACATAATACCAGTTCTTCACCCTAGGCTAAAGACAGGCCTGTATCAAAGGGCTCTAATGTTTCCCACTTGGCCTTCTTTCTATGGTGACTTGCTGGTCCCACGGCTTCTACTTTGCTGTTGTTTCTCTTCTTCATCCCCTGTTTCTTCTTGGTATCACTGATCTTATCTTCAATTTCTTCAATGTCTGATTCTTCAGAGGTTCTGTGTTTATCTAGATCTGGAAGTGTGCTTGTATCAAATCCATCACCACTGTCATCATCACTCCAATCCAGAAAGGCCTCCTCTTCATCTTTGCCCTTTGCTTGTCTCTTGTTAGCTTCTCTTCTTGCTTCTTTTTCCTTCAGTCTTTTTTCCTGATGCTTTGCCTTATTTTCTTCCTATACTCTTCTTTGTCAAATTTGTCTTCTTCCTGAAGCCTTTCCTTTGCTTTATCTACTTAGATACCACCAGAGTCATCACCTTCCTCTGTATCCTTGGTAGCAGATTTCTGCATTTGTGGCCAGTGCTGAACGAACTCTCCATCATCAGTTAATGCTATTTTTTTATTCACTTTAAAATTTCTCTTCATTTATTTTTGTTTCTGCGACTTTTGTTACTTTTTTCTTGACACCAGATTTAGAAGATTCTTTCTTCTGTAATGCTTTGCTCTCTTTAAGATCAAGCCCAAACACATCACGCCGCTTCAGTGTAAGAAAATCATCATCAGGTCCACCTTCTTCCTCATCATCTCTGTCCAAGAACTGCACAGGAACATCCTTGACCTCCTGTCCCTCATCAGTGTTAGAGACAGTCTGAGTCTGAGACCCTCTTTCTTTTCCCGGTTTCTCTTCCATTTCTTTATCATCTTTCTCCTCTTCCTTCAGTTATTCATCACTCTAACCACTATCTAAGCTGTGCTCTGTTTCTTCTAGGCCCTTCCCACTTTCATGTAGGGTGGACATTTTCTTGCTGAAATAAGCTCTAAATTCTTCCACATTCTCATTGGTGAGGGATGGAGCACCGTGATCTACTGTTTTGTTAGCTTGGCTCCTCACCCCTTCTTTGGTGAGCTGCTTCTGCATTTTCTGAAGAAATCTTATTCACCATGGTACAGCAAGACCAAGAGACAGAACATATTCAGTAATAGGTAGTTTGCTCACATCAAATACTTCTTTATCCTTCATAAGATACACTGAACGTATGTAGCAGACAAAACACCTTTGAGCTATTTCTTTTAAATCTTGATCCTGGGCTAAAAAGGATTCCAATTTTTTCTGGACATCTATAAGATTTTCTGGATTGATTTTGATTTGCTTCACAGGTACTTTCTTTTGGAGAAGCTGCTGCATCATCCCTTGCTCTTCTGATGGAAGTAAAATTAATAAAGCTTCACCATCCTCCTTGTACCTGGCAGTTCTACCTGCTCTGTGAATATATATGTTGGCATCCTCTGTACAATCAAACTGAAGAACCCAATTCACAGCTGGGAAATCTAGTTCCCTGGTTGCAATATCAGTAGCAAAGGGCACTGCAGCTCTCTTGTGGACAAATTCATTGTAGACTTCCATTCTTCTCATCTGCTGCTGTCTGCCATGGAGAGCAAGAATAGAAACACCAGGATGCAGCTGGAAGAACACTCGTTATAGATACTGAACCTCTTTGCAACTGGAGAAAAATACAATACTCTTCTTCTTCAAATGGCTTCTCAAAAAGGAATGTAGCACACTTATTTTTTGCTGCAGTTCACAAATGATGTAGTTCTGTTCCAAAGTGGCAGGCGTGCTGTATTTTGCTTTTTCATGAACCCAGACATACTCAGGGTTTTTCAAACTCAAGCGTGTAAGGTCCTTTACAGATTTGGTCTGTGTTGCAGAGAAAAGTAAAGTCTGACGTTTCTTGGGAAGATTTTCAATAATAGCATTCATAGTATGAACAAAACCCATGTCCAAGATTCTATCTGCTTCATCAAGAACTAACATTTGTAGATTGGTGGCATGGAAGCATATTGTTTCATCCATGTGTTGAAGAAGCCGACCAGGTATGCAAACAAGTATATTTATGTTGTTAATCCTCTCAGAGTCATGTTTCAGATCCTTTCCACCAATGATGAGACCTGCAGAGAAGTCATGATTCTTTCCTACTTTTCGGAGAACCTCAAAAGTCTGATAAGCCAGTTCTCTCGTAGGTGATATTATCAGAACACCCAGCCCATCCACTGAGGTCCACTGCAGATGACACAAAGCTTCCAACACTGGAACAAGGAAAGCCAATCTCTTGCCAGATCCAATTTTAGCAGCTCCAAGTACATTTTTAGCTTGCAAAACCAACCAATAGTCTGCTTCTGTATTTCAGTTACCAAGCGGTACTGGGCTTCCTGCAAACCTTTTAGTGTTTTTTTTTTAGACAAGGGAAAATCTGAAAATCTTGTAATTGCACTTACATTTATCTTCTTGTAATTCTGCATCAGGTGGATGATGCCATCATGCTCAACCTTCCACTCGGGCTTCTTCAGCTGCTTCCTCAGCTGCTTCTTTTGATTCTGCCTATGGCTGTGCTTCCCCCCCCCCCCCCAGCAATTGAAGCCTCTCACTGAGTCTAGTCACACTGCCGAAGCCATGTCTTAAACCATTAGGGGCTAGCTATTGTGTTCAGCTCCTTTTTGCTGCAGCCCTTCTGGGGCAACTGTGAGCCTGTGGTTCCCTTCTATTATGCCCCTCACCTAGAGAGCACTGTGGGGCACCAAAGCTCACGTGCACACTCCTGGGGCCATGCTGGGCTGGATCAGGGGCCAGAAGAGCCACAAAAATTCTTATTTGCTCTGCGGGCTTGGGGACAGGGGCTCTGGGGAGTTGCCAGGCAGGCCGGGCATGTTGCATGTCTTGGGGGTGGGTGCTCCAGATGGTGCAGTGCACTGGGAGAAACCAAAGGTTCTCCTACACACTCACTGAAACAGGCTTGCATGGGTCAGGGGCCAGAAGAGTCACAAAAATTCTCACTTGCTTGGCAGGCTAGGGGGCAGGGCTTCTGATCTTTAAATCTTGTAAACAATTACTTATTTTTACACAGAAATTCAGAAATCTAACTTTATACAGCATTGTAGCAGGGTAGTCCTATGATTTTTTTTTTTTTTGTCTCTTGCTTTCATTTATTACCCTTTTCTTTTTTTTAACAAACATTTACTTGAGAGACCATATGGCAGTAATTGGTATGACACGATAAGCAATACATATTTAGAAGACCAGAATGACAGGCACTCCAAGCATGACCCTTGCATTACACATTGCTATCTTCAGTGCAGTTGCACAATTCACAGGTTTCAGGATATATAGTTAGGCAGGGTAAGAATCCTACCAATTAACTGCTAGTTTCAAAAACTTGCTGATGTTTCTCAAGATCATTGCCTTACCCATCTTGCGCATATAAATGTATGGCTTTGCCCCTGTCATGTTTCCTAGCTTTTCTCCTTACCCTCTCTTTGTTGTTTAATCCTTAAGTTCTCGCTTTCCTTTTAATTGTGTTATATCTTTCTATTTTTATTTCTTTTTTTGAGTTCTTACAGTAGGGAGACAATACGATATTTACACCTGTGGGACTGGTTTATTTCACTTATGGATATATTTTCAAGTGGCATATTTTTTACTTTTAAATTTTTTTTCTTCATATTCTGCAGTGACTTAAAGTTTAGCATATCAATGCTTGTTGGAAAATACTGGTTCCATGTTATGCCTAAGATGTTTGATATTCAGACATATAGTGAGGTTAAGCTCAACTGCCTGTGCTGTAGTGTAATAACAATAAGCCTGTCTTTGGAAGGTTAACAACTTAAGTTTGCAGATGAAAAATTAGAGAAAAAAGAAGGGCTAGAAGGGCAGCCAACATTTTGGCCCTAGCCATTCAAGGTCAGTGAAGACTCAGGACTTAGGAGAACCTGTACTGTAACATCGTGTAACTCAGTTGTGCCACAAATTTTCTGATTGAACCCCCAGCCCCTGCACCTGCTTGCAGTTGCTTTAATCCATTAAGCTATTTGGCCAGCCCAGGTTATATTTTTATGATGGGTGTTCAATACCAAATTAAGACTGAACTGTATTAATCAAATTTTTGCTATTTCTCACGACGAGTTAAGTCTCCTTGGGAATTACCTCAGAGTCATGCATAACCCCTCTTAGGGTTCCTGTTACTGTCAGCTATCTGTATGATTCACAGCTATGGCTTGACCAAATTCCTTTCTGTGAAAGCTTGGGAAATATTTTCATCTCCTGAAGACTATCCTTAGGCATGTGATACACAGACAATTGAAATTAAAAGCCAGACATAATTTTACAATCACAGAGACAGTATGACAAACATCATAACATTTTGTAACATATTTAAATTTCCATTTCACACCATTCCCTTTAATCATTCACCTCTATCAAATACCTAAGAAAAATTACCTAATTTGTTGTCCTTTAATGGAATGTATATGATATAATTGTTTTTTATAGGCAGATGTCTGAATGTCAAAGAAATACCTATCATTATAAGCAATTTTTATTCCATTCTTTGGAATATCAGCACATCTGCAGACATGAATACTTTCAGTACATTACAAAAATAGTAACAAGCAATAATAGCCAATTGTCATAGCCATATGAAAATGTTTGTACAGAATATCTTTATATCACAAACCTTATCAACTAGAAAATTTATTATGAGGTGTTAATATTTTAAAGAAGGATTCCACCTTTCTTTGACTTGCATTACGATGATACGGTGAGAATGTTAAGCAATTCCTTGAAACTGAAGGTTAAAAAGAATTTTCATGGTAGGGAAAATATGAAAAGTTCTACAAAAAGTTTAGAAGGCAACACTTATATAGTCTGGACCACTGGAAACTGTAAGTGCGTATTAGCAACCAAGGCTATGGAAGGCATCCGAACAATGCACAATGACATGTTTATCCACTTCATCCAGGCAGGCAGAAGCAACAATAAATCCAGAAGAAATATCTACAGAAGTGTGCGCCCAGCATAGAGAGGCAAACTCAGGAATGTGAGTGACATCCATTTGCCAGAGTTTGGGATATTATCATTATCATTGTTAGTTAAGTCCCATAGAGGATGAGGGAAAAAATATTATATATGAGGAACATTGTTTAGCAATTTATCAGGCCTCTTCCTGGGAGAATGAAACTGTTTATCTAAGACAGAAGCACTTTGGTGAGAGATGGCATGGGAAACAAGCCTGCTAAATGGCATCTGAGGGAGTAACAGTGACAGTAGGTAGCAATCTGTTCAATGCAGCAGTTCCCTCAGCGAGAGGCCCTAGCAATTAGGAATGAGAGCACAAATTATGAATAAAACAGGGGACAAGACATGACCAAATAGCAAATTGGAGAGTGTGAAATAAATTTAAAATATTTTCCCGGTTAAAGCCAATAGTGCCGGTTTAAGCATGGCATATCACACTGCAAATGAAAGGACTATCTAAAAAATGTTAATTGAAGTGGATGAATAATTTCCTAAGACCCATATAACAGCTCACAATTTTATATATTGTTCAGCATAAAATCCCATATCCTCAGGAATAAGAGGCCCAAACATAACCTTTTTCCTGAGTAGGAGCCATCTGCGACAACAGTGATACTTCCTGCTATGAGAACCAACCTTATTTTTGAAGGGAAGACAAAGAATAGGAACAAAGTAAATAATAAATTAATAATTAATGTATCAGCATATAATGGCAATGAATAACACCAGCAAAGTTAGTTGAAACATTTTTCCAAGAGGATGAAAATACCTATAAGCACTGTTATTGAACTGAAGAAAAAGAAACAGTAATCGTTTGTACTCCATGTCTGTAAGGCTGAATAGCATGCATTCTCCCAAGTGCTACCAGTTTTTCCCAGCATCATGAAAGAGTATAACATTTTCAGGTGGAGCATGTGGTATGTGTAGCCATTATAGAGCTCCCTGACTTTGCCAAGGACCTCTTTTGGCATCTGTAGAGTTTGGAAAATAATTAAAAGTGTTTGTGAAGATGTGTGAACTGTAAAGTTTAGAATTTGAGAGAGTCAGATTAACTTCATCCAAAGCAATGTTAGCCTCTGATATAAGTATTCTTCTTGGAGCTCAGGGTTTCTCTTGAGAATGTCAAGGAGAAGAGATAAATCAAGTGTTGTTAGTTAAGAACTGGGTGGAGGCAATGAATATTATCAATGAAAATCTGAAAATCAGGGCTGCAAGATGATTAACCTGGATCTGAGAAATTTGGGGAACAGTATGTCTTTGCTGAATAAGCTGACCCAATTCCCAAAAAGATGCCAAGATTAGCACCTTTTGGGGGACCACCACTAGGCCTGCATTATGAAGGGTATTATCTAAGAAAATAAATACTCCGTGAAAGGCACAAGAAAATTCATGAGCTAGAACAATATCATCCATGCAATGAATATGATAACCAGATGGATGAGCATGGCAAACTGGTGACATGGGTGCAACGACACAATCTTGACCTAGGTCAAACTATTTGCCATTCCTTGTGGCAGACAGCACCAGTATAAATGGTGCATAGGGCTCTGATAATTCATGCAGGGTAAACTAAGACAAAACATTTTTTTATCTTGCAGATGGCAAGGGATATTTTAAAAATGTCTTTGAAATCAATGAGCATGAGGGAGAAATATAAAGGAATAGATATGAGACCTGGAAATCCTTGTGTAAGTGCTTCTATATGCTCCTTGGTGTTGTCAATGCTCTGTAAAGCCTAATTTCTAGCTTTTGGACTTATTTTCTACAAAAAAATTGGGTATTCTGAGAGCCATGGACGGATTCTAAGTGCCCCATTATCATCTAGTAATTGCTACATGAGCTTCTGTAAGATTCTTCTTAGTGAGGAGTCATTGATCAGCCCAATCAGAGTAATATCTCATGTTATCTTAGACACCGGGAGAGAGAGACTGTGGGGCTGGAGGAGATCAAGGAATCTCCTGAAAATGTGATGGCATATTGCCTATTACCAAAATTATACTTTTTAGGAGTAACTGGAAGAGGTTCTGTCCTTCCTTTTTGCTAAGCCTTTGAGGGGAAAGGAAAACTTGTTGCAACATCTGATGTGTCACCAAAGTGTTAGGACTAAGCAAATATATGTCCATATCTTTTGATATATCACAAACTCATAGATGGTCTGGAATATGGGAAAGACACAAGGCGAATAATGTTCAGAATGGCCTTCTGCATCCTTCCAAGTTAATAATCTAGCACTTCTAGGATAAAAAACACTACCACCCTGTAGGTCTGTAGTTGTCACATCCACAGGCAATATTGTATTCCAATGGTACTGAGCAAGAGTCAAAATATCCTCACCTTTGTGTAAAAGCCCTTAAAATGTCTTTCCTTAAATAATCTATTCCATCTCTGGATGACCTTCTCTAATCTGTTCAACACAATACATATTAGAGGACCCAAAACTGTTGCATCCCCTTTTCTTATTTACAGATTTTCCAATTTCATGGAGGGAAGTGTGACCAAATGAGTGATACAAGAGTCTGGTGTGATTTGAACAGTGTTTCAAATAGATTGAACCTTAACATTGTTTTTTTCAACATAGTCAGCATATATGACATCAGGAATCACTGGACATATCTTAAAATGAGAGTCTGTGGCCTAGCAAGAGTCCCAGCGTTCTATGAAGCAACGGGCCAAAGGCTCCAGTAGTAACTTGTTTTCCCATTTCAGGAGTTATAATGAATCTGTAGGAGAGACTGAGGAACAAGCCTCTGATATCTTTTCTCACCCACTGGAGATCAAAAATATGAGAAAATATATGAGAGAGAGAGAGAGAGAGAGAGAGAGAGAGAGAGAGAGAGAGAAAGAGAGAGACAGAGAGGGACAGAGAGAGACAGAGAGACAGAGAGAGACAGAGAAAGACAGAGACAGAGAGAGACAGAGAGACAGAGAGACAGATAGATAGACAAAGAGAGACAGAGACAGAGAGAGACAAAGAGAGACAGAGAGACAGAGAGAGACAGAGACAGAGAGACAGAGACAGAGAGACAGAGAGAGACAGAGAGACAGAGAGACAGATAGATAGACAGAGACAGAGAGAGAGAGAGAGACTGTGCTTTCTGAAAGGTAAGAGTTCCAGTTTGTGGTGCAGCACATTTTTTTCTCAGCTAAAAAGCTGGGAAGTTTCACTTGTTGCTCAGTTAAGGTTAAGAAGGTGGCTGTTAAATCTCCATATTTTTTTCTGCTCAGAGATTGATTTTAAAATAGTGCTCTGAGCCAAAACCGTTGTGACCATCACAGCAAACTTAGGCTCATTAAAGCAATCCCTAATGCAAATAGACAAAAGTAGAGTAAATATGGAAATCAAGAATACATCAAACAGTTGTTCCATACACATTTGTTGTTCTCGAGAAGGGAGGAATCTGTCTCTCCCTTTTGTTCCAAGTCAGCCCATTTTTCTCTTTGGTCCTAGTGGGCTCATTTTTCTTTTTGGCCCTAATGAGCCCATTTCTCTCTTGTCCCAAGTTTTACACCTCATAATATCAATATCAAAACACTTCTCTGACTAATATTGATGGTATTGTGGCATTTCTCGCACTTTTGCATGCACAATGAGAAGGGTTCCCTTATCTACTCTTTCTTCTTCTTTTTTTTTTTTTTTTTTTTTTTTTTTTTTGTCTTTTTGAGACAGGGTCTCACTATGCAGTTCAGGCTGGCCTTAAGTTCACTTTGTAGCTCAGGCTGGTCTTGAACTCACAACAATCCTCCTGCCTCAGCCTCCCGAGTGCTGGGATTACAGGCATGCGCCACCACGCCCGGCTTACTCTTTCTTCTTATTCTTGTCCCTGTTTAGTTGCAAATAGGCCATGCTCAGTCTAGCTCTTGAAGTTACTCTAGGGAAGTATGATGAGAGAGAATGGAGAAATAAAAATAAGAGACAATCTGCATAAAACAGATCAGGTGGAGCTCTTGCTCTAGCTGAGAGGAAAAGGTACTACTCAGTCACCACTTAACATTTTTTTTTTTACACTTAGGAGGTTGATGTCAATTTCAACTCCTCTGCCCAGCAACTCTGCATGGCTCTCCTGAACACCTCTGGCCAGAGGTATTCATGTTTTTGAGACTGTAATAGTTCGTTTTTGTTCCTCACCCCACATATGTTATCAATTTACAGTTTTAGCCACACTCTACATATTTCTGTGCCTCAGTTCTCTACCCAACATCCATGCCACATGTTCATTCCTACATATTCCTAAGGCACAACTGCCTCTCAAGTTTCAGGAAGGTTAGGCCAACTCTGGCTGCACCACCACAGCCAGCTGTAGGAGCTACCCAGTCCTGGCTCTGCGGTGCTAGGTTTCAGCTAATTGTGGTGTTGTTGCAACTGCTTGCATGGACAGTCTGCGCTGGCATTGTTGTTGCTAGATTGAATTGGACCTCACATGTATCAGGCAAGTTCACCCTCTGGTTCTGCCTAGGTCCCAGGTTATAAGCTCAAGACAAGGACAATGCCTCTTACTTTGATTTCCCAAGGTGAGTCTCCCTGCAGGAAGGCTCCTTGTTTTCTCAGCCTCAGCACCCCCTGCTCCTGTGTCAACATGTGTGCTGGGCAGTTGTAACCACTCACTGCAATTTCCCTCCATGCTGTGACACCCTGCATAGTGGACAGGAAGGTGACCAACTTGTAGAAAGGCAGAGATGCTCCAGAAGAAGGAGGAGGCCCTTCATTGGTGTTGCCATCCTAGTAAGGATGGTGGAAGACTCTGGTTGTTAGAGTAACCTTTACTAAGGTCCCTGTGGGCATGTGGAAGGACTCAAGAGCAGCAACTCTTGGTCAAGAGCTGACCCTGCACAGTCTTGGCCTGGATGCCTGTGATCCAGGTGACATGAAGCATGGATCAATTCATGGCTCCAGCATAGGTGGCTCTGGACTGGCTCAACTGAGAGCCTCTAAATTCTCAGATCATGCATCAGGACTCTGTTTCATTTCCTGTAAGCTCAGTTCCACTCTTAGTGAAACATTGTGTTTAGTAGTGCTCCTTCACTTGCTGTAGTGTGAGGACTGAGGTGGGGAAATGTAGCTGGTGCCTCCCTCTCCTTCCACTTATCCTCACACTTAGCCCTCTAACGACTCCACATATAGCAAATCATAAATCATTTCCTTTGCCAGTCCTGCCTCAGGCCCCACAAATGTGCCACCATGCACGGGGAGTCGTACACATACACGAATGGGGAACATAGTCTCTGGCTGTTGAGAAGCCTCCATGGCAGTCCCTGAGTGATGGAGACAGTGACAGAGAGCCACATGAGGAGCATGGGAGGTTAAGGCAGACACTGGATTCCTTTCATTTTCTTGGTTTATCTTTTGCATCGAAGTGCAAAGAACAGAAAATGAGGTGATTTGGCCAACTTGAAAGTGGCTCCAGGAGACCCTGGCTGCAGCTGACCCTGCACAGTCTTGGCCTGGACCCCTGCGATCCAGGTGACATGAAGAGAGCTCCCGTTGTGCAGCTCTGCCTTGCACTGATCCTCCACACAGGTGGTCTGAAGGACCAAGAGCTCTGTAAATTCTACTCCAAATCCACCAGGACAGCATCACTGTGGAGCTATGGTTTAGTCCTTTGAGGACAGGCTTGATCTAAAACCCAACAGGCAGGGCTAGGTGTGTTGGTCCCAAATAGCAGCACTGCCAGTCTGTGGTATGGTTTTTGAGTCATCTGCTGCAGGACCTAGCCCTTCCCCCATCGCAGATGAACAGACAGATGAACTGAGTTCCATGGTCAGAGGAACCTTTATGGTTTGGACTGGACATCTCACTCTGAAAGCCAGGAATGGACAACCAACCGCCATGTACCTCTCATCTATCTGTTACAAGTTTTCTCCATCATCTGAGGCTAATTCTGCACAGAAATAGCGAGACTGGATTACTTGTCCCTTTTACATGATTCTGTTTTCATGACTCAGCACCTCCTTAACTTTTATCTCTTAAGACTCACACAGAAATTAGACTTCAATGTGCAAATTCTGTGAAATAAGAATGTGAAGATTATAGAAGGGACCTATTTTATTTTAAATGTTTTGCACAAATTGAAAATAGAGGATATGGCCATGCTGAAGTACACTGTTCAACATGACAGCCACCAATATAAATGTTATAGTTTGCATTTAAATTAATTAGAACTGAGCCAAAGCAAAAGTTAATTTTCACAGCCATATTAACTCTGTGTGAAGACTCTGACCATGTTCAGCTGTGGAGATCAGAAGCATATGTGCACACTCTAAGCCAGAACACAGCCATTGAGGGTTGAGAGCCCACAAATGTGTGAGCACTCAGGGAGGAAGCTGTTTGTATAGACTATTTAATCATTTGGCCAACATTCATGCCAAAGTGCCCATTGTGCAGGAAACATCCTTCTAGCTTCCCCTGAGATTTTTCTTAAAAATTGCAAATAAAATATTTAATTTCAGAGATAAGAGTTCACCATTTATTAATACACTAAAGTGTAGTCCATACAGATTTAGGTTTAGTACAGGTACAATATTTTAACAAAATGACAACTTTTCTATGAGATTGGTGTTAAATTGATTTGAAATGATAAAATGAATCATTTTCAGATGTTAACTTTGAATCCATATTGATTTGTTAAGGAATATTACAACTGATATTTCATTTGGATGCCACTGGGATTTGAGACACTCAAGTGATGTCTGGATCCTCCTTATCATAAAAGTATCTAAGTGCCTAATGCTATTTTCATAGGTGTACTATGAACAACACCTTCCCTGGGTTAAGAAAGCATCTCCTCTAAAAGGATCTTGACCAGCACTGCTCAGACTGAGGGTCAGTGCGCATAGGACAGGGATGGCTTTGGAGTATGGAGCAGAAGAAGCCACGTGGAGGTCAGTCCAGTGGGTTATCACCTGTGAAGTCTCATTTTGTGCCCCAGGTAAATCATAAGCACAATGAGATCTTAAAAATGAGATCAAATTTCAAGAATCTCATGATACAGAGTTGGGGTACCTCTGAGTTAAATGACTATGTGAAAGCCAGAATACAAAACCAGGCTTGAAATGGAATGATCTGTTGAGCAAATGAATGACACTCTGCGACACAGTCCTTCAGCTTCATTTCAGTTGCCTTGTTACCTCAGAGTGGAGTCATTTCCCAGAATATTCTCTGAGCTTGACACAGCTTACAGTAGAGAACTGTTCTGCCAGATGGCTTGGACTCCTCTTCCTGCTCACACTTTTCCTTGACAGTTATGAAAACTGTTCTATTAAAACAATTTTTAACTAAAATACAGTAGTTGATTTGTGTTTTTACACAAGTGAATAAAAAACACACAAAGTAAAATTATGTCAGCTTTCCATTCTAGTAAAACAAATCAGTAAGCCACAACTCTTAATAAACTTTACACCTATGGTTTAGCACACAATTCCCCTGAGATATTAGGTATGCTGAAATGAATTAATCTAGTGGTGGAAGTTTCAAGGCAGCACAACCATCATGTTGTAGTGTGGATACCTTTGTAATACTTTAACAAGATGTATAGTGAGAATCAAGAATAAACATCAAGGCTTAGTCATTTGGAAATATAAAGTTCCAGAAGAATGGAAGCTTCTGAAAAACTGGGCAAAGAACATGGTTGCTGAAATCTTTGGCATTAAGAGAAACTTCGTACTTCCTAAAGGTGTGAGGATTCCTTGGGATTTTTCTGAGAAAGCATCATTGGTTTAAGTATATAAAAGGAATAATTATACATTTGAGAAGTGATTCCCTAGGATATATGCTTATTCATGTGTTCTGGAGAAGTGTTTCCCTATGATGAGCCAGCTAGACGTACAGAGGGTGCTGTAGCCATGATCCATGAGGGCCCAGATCTTGTTCAAGTTCTTAGCCAACCTCGGTGCCATCCATGCATTTTTGCTTTCAGTCATGCAGAATACAAGATATATAGCATCATGGATTATTCCTCCAATATTTGTAAAGGACTGGCAGGCTTGAAGATGTGTTAATTGGACACAAGTCCTACCAAGAGCCCAGAAAAGGCTGGTGTGTAAAATTCTTGGGGTAAAGTCAGAAGTACAGCATAGAGGTTAGAAAGTTTCATGTGTTATAAGCAGGAAATACACCCAAGGGAAGCTGCAGGGCTTACACAGAGCGATCCCAAGGGTCTGTATGTGTTCTAACTGAATAAAACACTAGGCATGGTGCTGCTGACGTGCTTTGGAGATCACACTTTACCATAACCAGTCCTGCATGCTGGACAGAGAGCTACAAGATTAAATTGTTGTGCTGGGTTTCAGGTTTATTTGGATTCTGTTTCTGTCTAATCTCCCATTCCTTCCTTTTGGAATGGGAATATTTACCTTGGGCTTTTATCTGTTGGAAGATTCTAATGTTCTTTTGGATTACAAGAAAAGGTTGACAGCTTAGAGTTTGCCTTTTATCTCAGAGGTCATTTTGTTCTGC
Organism: Ctenomys sociabilis; assembly: GCA_004027165.1. Classification (NCBI taxonomy): domain Eukaryota; kingdom Metazoa; phylum Chordata; class Mammalia; order Rodentia; family Ctenomyidae; genus Ctenomys; species Ctenomys sociabilis. The sequence continues at coordinate 18,877 of PVKA01008763.1, forward strand.
CAATCAACTTAAGGCTCTTTTGAGTGATTTGGATGAAAATCATAGGAGCAACGTGAAACTCTGCTAGTAGTCCTGAGGGTGCCACATGATGCCAGATAACACTGTATGCCAATCGTAAATACAGCCATGTGTTGGTCATCACTGTCTAATGTCAGCCTATGTTGGCTTCTAACACAGTTTGTTATTGCCTGCTTGTGCCTGGAGGCATATGGTCCTGTTTATTATTCTGTGCACACTATTCATTATTTCTTTTTAAATGTCTTAACTAGATTTGCAATACTTTTAAAGCCTACATTATCTAAGAAATAAAATATAAGTAGTTTTACAAGAACTTCAAAATGAGTATTTTAATGGGCCTGTGCTGCACGACACAGGGTTAGTACATAAGAGGAAGCCTTTCTAGATTAATCCAAGAAGTATCTGGGAAGGGAGTGCTGCTTAGATAGGAGGTGCAGGCCTATACAATTCAGAGGGAGGAATGGGCAGGCTGAATGTTTGGTACTCAAATAAGGGGCACAGATTCCTCCATTCCTGGTCATTCCCAATTTGGGGTACTCATTTACTTCCTCTAAAAAACAACCGTGTTCTCTGAAAGTTCCAGGGAGGTGGAGAAATCCATGCTACCTCTTAGTGCATTCATTTTGGCATGTACAGTGGGAGTATGATGGCCACTAAGGGTGCTGAAGCAAACTGTCCCAGACCATTGGACTGCAAAGAGGAGCACATAGAGACAAAGAGAGGGGCTGAAAGCTCCTGGCCAAGACACTCCCTCCTACAGCCTGCATGGGAAAAGAGAACAAGTTAGGCACTCCTCCTCTGTCTCACTTGGACCAAGACTTTTCAGAAATTCTGAAACTCTTGAAATCTTAGCAAATCTTAGAGAGAGGTGGACCAACTTGCTATGCCAAAATGTGCTGGGCATGAGCCATTTGAGGGTTGGGGACCCTAAAGTTATGTTTAGATCTACAATATTCCCCTAGTTCTTACATTGCAAGGTAGGCTCTGCATGGAAGGGGTGGGCCAATGGGGATGTGACCTGCAGGACTGCATTCTAATTCCTGGATCTTCCTTTTGCCCTTGCTTTATGGAATGAGCACATTTCATCAGCCAGACCCTTCACTGGGCAGTTTCTGTTTTAGGGTCAGCTGACCTTGTATGGAATCTCCTAAAACTACGAGCCTAAATCAATCTTTACTCCTTTAGATTGGGTGTATTTGGTAGTTTTCTGAGCAACATGAAATAACATAGCCATGGATTAGGACTCAGAATACCTCATCCTGGACAGCTGGGTAGACCAAAGCCAGGGAAGCCATGTGTCAGTGTGATGGTCCAAATGGGGATAAGGGAACCCCTGGTGTGGACATGTCACCCAGAAATTGTTCTGCATGGCAGAAAAATGGAAACATTGAGCATGTGGTTTGCATTTCCCATCCTCCAGGGGCTAAAGGAGGGTGGAAATTCAAGTTAAAGAAGTTGCAGGTGCCTCCTAGGGGTTCTCAGAGACTGAAGGGATGGGAGAGTGCAGCAGTGGGGGTGCCAGGTCCTGCTGCTTCTGAAGCTCCATCTCAGCAGCTCTCTGTAGTGCCACCTCACCAGCAGCTGGAAGCTGCTGAAGTCCTCCTTGGCCTGCTCTGGGGGCCTGGGTGGCAGTGTGTTGAAAAGTCCACCTGTGGGGCTCCCAGCCTCAGCCCTGGTCAGTAGGGTCAGTGTACCACTTGGGCTGACCAGCGGCTTAGGGAGCTCTAGCTCCCGTTGTGTGAGATGCTGATTTTTCCTCCTGGCCTGAGTGAAGTGGCGCAGAGCACACAGACAGGGACAGAACATTGCGGGGGAGCTGGTACAGACATGGCCAGCATGGAAGGGCTGTTACCACGGGGAAGGGCTACAGGTGAGGCTTTCCCCCCATGGCAGGAAATGGTGAACTGATTAAGGTCTTTATCATCCTTTTGCAATATGTCCAGGAGGAGCCGCTGCCAGGCGTTGATGAACCAGTTACATATCTGCAGCACTAAGAAGTTGGTCTGACTTTTTTTTTTTTAACTCAGAGAGTTGTCTCTTGGTTAGCAAGTCGAGGCTCTGTTCTGCCTCCTTGCAGCCCCTTCCTCCTGTGCCCCAGGGGGTCCAGGGTCCTCATTTCCTGAGGCTTAGCTGGTGAAGAATGAACATAGTAACTTCAGAGCTACTTGAAGCTGCTACCTGACCATCTCATTCAACCCAGCCATGACTGTCAGTGAACCCAGGACCAGCATGACTGTGGCAGGGTGCTCCATAGCAGGGGATGACTGAATGGGATTTTCCTTTCCCACAGAGCACTGAGGAGGGGAGTGATGATGGGTGAAGGAGCCATGCTGCTGAATTCTGTTTGGAATTCTCCCTTACGTAAAATAGGGTGTCTGGGGGGTGTGTGCAGCCTCTGTTCACAGATTTTTATAAGACACACACTTGAAGTAGAATCAGTTGTCCCATTCAATTATTTGAGCAAACAACTACTGTAAATACCTTGTTTTTGTCTTGTCAAGTAGAGTTGCTGTTTAAAAAAAAAAAAGAAGTTGCAATCATCATTAATTTAAATTGGTTTTTAGAAGACTGTAGAAGTCACGAATGGAGTGACTTAAATCAGAGGAGTAGAGACTCCAGGGTGAAGCCTGGGACACCGCAGATCAGATTAAGGAGGCAGGAAGCAGGTAAGGAGGGAGATATGAAATGGAGTGAGTGAAAGAAGGTGTTGTGCAAAGAAGTAAGCAAAGATTCAGAGAAACGGCTGGTACAAGACTCATAAATATAGAGATCACAGTGACTATGATGCTGTGAAAGGTGGAAACCCATCCCTGACATAAGAGAATTTCAGAGAAAGCAGGAGAAAATAGCAATTTTGTACCCTGTGTTTAAGAGCCCCAGTGCCTGGCAATGTCAGACGTTGTTGCCTTGAGCTTTCTGCAGTTCAGCATATAATATGGCTTTACTTTTTACAACTCATTTTTATACTTTTTTGCTGGACAGTTAAGACCAAAATGAAGCAAGATCTATACAACAAAAAATATGACTTTTGTATCCTACTACTATTATAAACTACTGGACTATGTCGGATTACTTTGCTGAATTTACATACCTGCAATATATGAATGGCAATGGAATACCCATCTCTGAAAAAAGTAAACAAAAAGGGAGATATAAATGAAGGGCCATTTTGTAGTAAATATATCTATATCTATATCTATATCTATATCTATATCTATATATATCTGTATATACAAAATAGTTAGGAATACAGTTACTTTCTCTTAGTTCAATGAGAAGAAAATTTTGAACTAATAGTGTTTAGACAAACTATAATGTCCGAATCTTGTACTATTAATAACTACTGCAAAGGCTACAATGTGCGAAGTATTAATTATTGTAACTGTCCTATTAAAATGATAATAATGAACAAAAAGATTAATAATACAGAAAAATAAGAGCCCCAGTGCACACAGCTATGAAAGCTGACCTGAGCACCCTATCTTGAGCAAATCAGAATTTCCTCCTCTGAGACATGGGTGGAGAAGATGAAGAGCAGAGTTCTCTGCCTACTGGATCAGCTCATCAGTGCCAAGAGACCTGTGCTTGTTGCCTCTGTCCAAGGTGCTGAACATTACAGACCTAGAGTTTCATTTCAGTTAGGCAGAGGCAATTTACAAGTATTAACCCAGGAATTAAATTTTTTAAACTAGAAAATGAGAAGACACATAAGCAAGATGCAACCCAGACTTCCAGATCATCACAGACGAACCCAAGATGGAATAACCTGAAAGTCACCCACCTGGACTCTTTGAAGTAATAATAGTAGGTGTGACAGAGCAGACGAATGAGTCTCTAGAAAAAAATCAAGCCTGAAATAAATTCTCATATAACTACAAAGATGGTGACCATAATTAAAGACGTGTTCAGTGAGACTAGAATCTATACTGTTTTAATAAGAGGACAATTCTAAGAAAATGAGAGAAAACTATGAATGTTCAATATTACAAAGAAATGTAATCCATAAAACAGATTCAAACAAGTATCCAAGAGATTAAAATGTCAACTTAATGTACATGCAGCAAAATGGAACAGTTTGACAACAAAGTATGACATGCAAAGGACAAGATTGGCATTGTTAATAATGAAAGATTTCTTTAAAATGGCAAAGGATCACAAGAAATCAATCCAACTGCTGCCAGATGATGTAAAGAAGAATAACAAAAGATTAATCAGAGTCAATAAAAGGGGAGGAAATATACAATTGACATGAGATAGCTGTTCACAGAACTCATTTAAGGAAACTTCCCTAGAAGGCAAAAGAATTGACACATAGATCAGTGGGACACAGATCTGCAGCTAGTCATCATCACAAACAGAAAAAAAAAAAAAAAGCCAACAAAAACTACACTAAGGCATGTAGTAGTCAAGATTCCAGATATTTCTACACAAGAACAGAATATGAAAAGCTGTTAGAGAAAAGGAACGAATCTTCTATAAAGAAAACCCAATTAAATTCAGAAACCTTCAAGTCAAGGAAAATTCAAAGCCTTAAAAGAAAGCAACCTCAGACTCAGATTGATGAACTCTGCAAAACTGTCTTCCAAAACTGATGGAAAAACAAGATAATTTCATGACAAAGAATACCAGAGTCAATTAATGAACACCAAATCAGTACTCCAAGATATTCTGAAGTACATTCTAGAAAGAGATAATAAGGGCTGCAACTTTGTGAACCCCAACAGAATAAATCCACAGTGCAAGGCAAGCAATTAAATAGAAGGAAAAAGAAAGACAGCAATAAAAAAATAATATGACAAGGAAAAGTCAATAATATCATTTGTAACTATCAATGTTAATTTTCCTAACTCACCTATCACAGACATAGACTGGAAGAACTGATCAAAAATCAAGAATCAAGACCCAATGACATGCATGTTTATGTCTGGTAACCTGAACCAGTAACTTGAACATAATTTTATGTAATACAACTACCATTATCAAAATTGTATTATTTTGGTTAGTGAAGTTTTGTATCATTTCTAATGTATTTTTCTTTTCTTTTATCATCTTGTATTCTCTTTTAAAGCACAAATACTCAAAAAGAAATGGCAGCAATAGAAAAGAAGTTCATAGACTAAAAGTCAAGATATGATAAACTCCTTACAACAGGAACCTGGACAATAGCTATTCTATTTGCAGAAAAAGTGGATTTCAAGCCAAGACTAATTAAGAGACACAAAGGTGATTACCACACCCTGGTAAAATGAACAACACAATAGGTAGAGTTAACAACTAAAAATATATTCACCAGATGCCAGTGCAAACAGCTATACAATAAAAAATGGACATGAAAAATTAAGTAAGCACTAATGCAATTGTAATGGAGCACCATAAAATGTCACTGTCACAATTAGAGCAGATAGTACACACAGTGTGATCTGCAGCTGAAAGATCAAATTGATATAAAAAATGATTTTTCTTGGCAGCTATTAAAGTTTAGTACCAGGGCACCAAATCCTAACTTGCCTAGAATTCTGCTGTCCAGGGCCCGGGGAGAAGGCTCAGTGGAGTAAATGCTTCCCTGGCAAGCACAAGGGCCTGAGTTCAATCTGCATTTCTGCCAAAAAAAAAAAAAAAAAAAAAAGAAATAAAAAAAGAAAAAAAAATAATTCTGCCTTGCAAGGAGTGTTTGGAGAGGGTAGCCAGCTGCCCTCATGCTCTGGGGCACACATGGCTACACTTTCCTCCATGACCAGTGTCCAGTGTCAGGTGGGGTCCAGCCCCATCCTGTTGTTGCTTCCTTTGTCAAAAACACTGCCAAGGCCATTGCTGTTTCACCTTCTCTGCTTATTCAAATTGTATTATTGCCCATGCAAAGATCTCAAAGCAAGAATAGGTATAAAGATACACATCATAAAATGGCCATGATAAGTAAGGAGTGCTGGGTTCCTGGGCCATGATAGGGTGCTGTGTTGCTAAGGAATCCTGTGTGCCCCCAGTAATCATGTGCACATGATGGCTGGGAAGGTCACACTTGGACATAGATACCTGTCACACACCCTTCCTGGCACAAGTTCTCAGCCTCTCCACTGTATGAATTCCATGCAGTGTGAACTTAAGGGATTTCTCTCCCTAACTTCACTTCAGAGGCTCAGGGCAGCACCCAAACACCCTGCCCACCAAGTTCCACTCTGCCCCTTCCCTAGGCTATGCATAATGTCAGAGAAGGGCTCCCATGTGGGGGGATAGACCATGCTTCATTGCAGGAATTGCCATGTGTGCCCTTGAATGTGACTGATGACCCCACTCCTCAGTTAGGATAAATAAAAATGTCAGTGGATATTGCTGTCACAAAGAGACCAAAAGACACCTTCAGTTAGGAAAAACTGACACAAGTTTTCATGACAGCTCTCACCTGTGCACTCCCTGGCCGTCCTATGGTGTACTCAGGCATCTGCCCACTGGATCAACCCAATGGAGACCGCAGCATGTGGGAGATGCATAGCCAGTATAGATGGAGTAAGGAAGGAAGGAGGCAGGCAAGTAGGCAAGTAGGACACATGGAAGGATGTATCCATTCATGCATATTAGAAGAGTGACAGCTGGATGGTTATTTGATAAGTGGACAGTTAGTAATTTGATTTCTAAAATCAAAGGAGATCAGTTCTACAATTTAGATGTGAAAGATTTTTTCCTTAGACACAGAAAAGAAATTATTGGTCACCCGTGCAGAGAAGAGATGGTCATGAGAAAGAAGGCATCAGGCAAGAGCTCCCTGTAGAAGGAAGTTATAACAGAGTCTAAACCATGCTATTCTCTACTGCAAGGAGACTTGCAACTGTGCTCTTTCCTGAATTTAGGAATAAAACAAGATAATTTCTGCAATTGCTACCTACAATTCACACTTTAAACAGGAGACAACTTTGAAGCATATTGTACATGGGTAATAGTGGTGTTTATAGTTGAAAGAAAGATCTGCTTCCCTTGATGTCTCTGCTCACTGTGCTGATGTAAACTTGACTTGCACTCCAGGGCTCCCACAGGAATGAGCACAGATGCTGACTATGTGCAGACCCCCACTGCTGCTCCAGGCACCCTGGGTCAGTGTTTCTTTGTATGGTTGGGTGGCGACCTCAGGGCAGAATCCTGGACACGCTCATGGATGGAAGCAGCAAGGAAATGCTACAGTCTTCTCAGTAGGAATGCAGTCCTGAGAGTCTTTGACATGAATACAAGCACAGCCTGTGGGGATGAATTCCTGGAAGCCCAGGATTCAGGGCTGCACTCAGCCCCTGCCTAACCCACTTGACAACCCACTAGCCAGCATCTACCTCTCTCAGCTTGTATCTGTGATTCTTGACCTTTCTAGGGACTCAGACATGGGCTTATCCTCTCCTTTGCATCCAGTCACTGCCTTGGAATCGTCCAGTCTTTGCCTTCCACATACACCTGCTGGCTGATGACCCTACAATGCACAACCTAGGCTTACATCATCCCTTCTTCCAGATTCCTGTATCTGAAGAACATACAGGGCATCTTCCTTGTCATCTTTACAGATCTCCCACTCACCGTGGTCCTAACGAGTCTCATTGATGTCCCAAGCATTCTTCTCACTCTTTCTTTCAAGGATTACACAAAGATCCAGTAGCTAGGACACTGTGTTTCCTTTTAGCTATCTCAAGACTAAGGACTAGGAGATGGAATTCAAGAGGTCTTTATAATAGTTTATGGTCTATGAGGCTCATGTCTCAGATGTACCAGTCTTCTGTGGTGTAGGCTCTGCCTGCACTTGATGCTGGACAGCTCCGACAAAGTCTGGGAGTGCTTCACTCGGCCTTCCAAGCACCAGTGCAGATGTAGCTGTTGTCCAGATCTCAGGATGGGAGTGAGACTTTTACAGATCTCTGCATCCAGATAATCTTTGCCTTTTATCACAGCAAGGACTAAGTCTCTTTTCCTTGTTATAAGATCTTCATTGTTATCACCTTTGCATTCCACTTTTAGAGCCTGGGAAAATGGAGGCAGAGAACACAAAGGAAAACACCACTGCATGAACAAGTAGGAAAGCACCCTAAAGCCTCACACTGCTGGGTGTATAAAAAAGCAGCAACATCACCACAGGCGCTGCCTTTTGTGAAGATAATTATGGTCACACACTGCAGTTATCACAACCAGTGCAACCTGAAAACCAACTGTCAGATAGGCAAGTGACTATAGACAAGTGAGTCAGGTGGGGATATCAACACTGAGTGAGAGCAGAAGTGGATCCTGGCTCTGCATGACAAGAATCTTTCTATCTTCTCTGGAAGGACTTCTTAATTGTGAGAAGCACAGCATCCTCTGAAATCTCAGCATACAGAAGCACAGTATCTCCCTGGACACATCGGAGACCTAGAAAGCAGGAAGATGGTGAGTATTTCTAGAGCTTTCAGACCTCGGAGGACAGGAGCAGAACCCACAGTGAGGACTTGGGCACTTGAAACCACCATGGCCATGACCTTGTGCAGCTTTCCCAAGGCTAAGACAAAATACTCTACACTGACGAACTAATGTAAGAGTGGTTTCATTTGGCTCATGCTTCAAGGACCTTCAGTGAAGGTCTGGTTATCTGGCTCAGAGCATAAATGGCCTGGTAGATGGCATGGCATAGAAGAGCTCCTCAGTGATTGACATCCAGGAAGCAGGAAGACAGGATGAGAAGAGGAACCACAGAAACACCTTTCTGGGTCATACCCAGGAACCCTCCAGCCAGGCCTCACCTCCTAGTGGGATCACTGCACTGATGCATGTAGCTATTCATGTTCTAGACACCTTCCAAAATCTCTGCCTCTGAACACTAGAGACATTGAGGACATTTCATATGCCAGCCACACCACCTCCTCCTGCTTGGGATGAACCTCAGGTAACAGCTTGTTATGTCTCCATAGCCCAGCATCACAGTCAGTGAGGAAGGTCTTGTACAGAGGGAAGGATCACAGGAAGGTGCCAGGAGAAGATGGTGCATAATTTCCAACCATTAGGCACAGGGGATCTATCTGGTCCAGGGTTCTCAGACCTAAATGGTGGAAAGGTGAGTCCTGTGGTCAAGATTAGGGCCACAATGTGGAATGAGAACTAGCACTGGCTCAGACTTAAATCCCTGAATCCCCCCGTACTGCCCTTGCATTCCACTTAGCTCAGAACAGGTTTATGGCTATCTTCCTTCCTGAAGCACCCTATGTAGGCAAGGGACACACTTTCTTGAATGGGACACACAACTTGGAGCAGCAAATAAGGCAAACAAATGAAGAGGTCAGAAAAAGCAGGACACAGAATGGGAGAAGAGCTGCACTTTCTGAGCCACTGGCTGAAGGACCTTAGAGTACAAAGAGCCCTCTGTTGCATGAAAGGTCAGGACTGAATATCACTTTATTGGTGACAGCCCAGCTAAAGGGGGTCATACACCATTTAACCTGTTTCCTGTGGTCTTCAAGGTCAGATGCCTAGAGCTGAGTCCACAAGAGTGAGCCATTTTTCGAGGCCTGGGAGGAAGAGAGGACTTCGCAACTTGTCAAGAGCCAGGTCATTTTGGAAGTTCTCTGGGTCATTCAAGTATAGCCTGCAGGTCAGGGCCAAGACCTCTGCTCAGTCAGTGGGAGTCCAGGAGATTCCAGTTGAAAGAAAGTGAGGCATAAAGTGGCAGTGAAGGATGAATTAAGTACATACTGTGTGCAGAGTCAATCACTGGACAGGACCTTAATTATGAAGAGGACACAAATAGCAGATGCCTGGAACATTGCAAGAATATTAAAATGAACAATCAACCCAATCTTCAGTATGAGTGCACCAAAAAGCAGTGCCTCAAAACATGAATAAAAAATGTTTCAGCAATAAAAGGAGAAGCTGGGCATAGTGGTGCACACCTGTAATGCCGGAACCCAAGAGGTTTAGGCAGGCATTTCACCGTAAGCCTGAGGCCAGCCTAGACTACAAAGTGAATTCAAGACTATCCTGAGCTGCGTAGTGAAAGCCTGTCTCAAACAAGTCAATAAATGAATAATTGTAAATGAAATTAGAAATGTGCAGTCCTCAACTACGAAGAGGTTTCAAATAACTTTCCACTACTGACTGGCACATATAGTGGGCAGCGGACAGCAAGGCTATGGACAATGCAGCCCACGCAATCTACTGGCAGTGTCTGAACAATCTGCACAGAAACTTCCCTGAAGCACTCAGAACTCACAGGACGTTTTCAAGCATCCCTGTGGTAGAGCATGTACGGCCAGGAAACCCAGCCTCAGCAAGGGTGCGTTCTCTAAAATCATATAGGCTGTGTATTATTTGAGGAGATCAGAATAAAACCAGAAATCAGTAACACGTGAAGTAAGAAGATCTCCAAACTTTTTTATACTACTACATGAGCCAAAGAGAAAATTACAGGAAATAAATTGTGCAAATAGAATAAAATTAAAATACAGTATATCAACTATGTGGAATGCAGTGAAAGCAGGGACAAAAGGAAATTTCTTACTTTTAAGTATTTATCTTAGACAGTAATTAAGATCTAGTTTCATTAATAATAATAATATAAAGTCCCCTTTGAAGAAATTAGAAAAACATGAACAAAATTAACACAGATAAAGAACAGAAGCAATAAAAAAATAGGAAAACAGCAGAGGAAACCAATAAAAGAAAAGCCTGCTTCTTTAGAAAAACATAGTAAATCTCCTAGATTTCTACAAAAAGTGACAGAGACAAAATCCAGGTGACTTGGCCATCAATGTCAGAACTGAAAGAAGAGGTAGGCCCAGGGTCTGTATCTACTGCAAGTGTCATAAATGAGTTCTGTGACTTCCCACTTATCAGTTTGTTAGCTCAGGAGTACCATTTTCTCAAAGGTCAGAAACTAATGAATCCCAACTAACATGAAACCGAAAACCGTAATTATAATGCAATTAAAGCAACTGAATTTAAGAGGCTGAAAAAATGCAATTAAAGCAACTAAATTTCAGAGGCTGAAAAACCTCTTAAAAATATTACACTTTTATATCTGGCAATGTGAACAACTAATATGAAGATAGCATCATGCAGTACAGCAGACATTGTTAAATTCCTATTACTTTGTTTAATGAAATTTTGTATCATGTCGCATGTCTTTTTTTATATCTCTATTTTGTAGTCTTTAAAAATAAAAAAAAAATTAAATATCTCCAGGTTGCTTTTGGGTGAGCTGCAGGGCCTTGGTCAGGAGGGATGTCACCATGGGAGTGACCAGGAATTTCATGATTCCCTTGGACAGCACCATACAGCATGAGACCTCTTTCCAGCCACACCATGCCCTAGGGATTCCTTCATGTCACATGGAAGGGTAGATCCTGTTTTAAAATTTCTTAAAATTCATTCATAAAGTGTAACAAAAATTTTTGAGAAAACAAGTGTGTATTATGATAAGAAAGGGAAATGGGAGACCTGACGTGTGCGCTCAGGGCAGAGGGTACTGCTGTGAAGAAGCTACCGAAGGCTGAGGCCCAAGAAGCAGTGGCAGCTCCCCAGGAAGTCTTGGGTATTGGTGACATGGGGTTGGTGGGAAGGGCAGGGTGATACCAGGGAGTCAGGCCATGTGACTAGGAGTCAGAACTAGACTGCTGAGGATGGCAGGAAGGTCTGGCCATCCAGAACCTACAGGGTAGGAGGACAGGGCTCCTCTTGTGCTGGTGTGGTACGAACCAAGCAGATGCTTTGAGAAGAGCCGGTGTCTCTCGTGTTCTGGCTGCTGACTGAAGAAGGCCTGATGTAGCACAGGATAAACAGAAAGCCCAACTGAGGGGTCTGCTGCAGGTGAGGCAGGAGAAATAGCCACAGCTAAAGATCATGAGACAAATGCATAGTTTGGGGAAAGGGGGTGAAGGGGGGAGTGTTCACCAAGAGTCCAAGGTTCCAGCAATGGATCAGGGAAGATAGCAGAGCCGTGGACTCACTGAGGAAAGGTGCTCATGTCTGTGTGCTGTTCACGCCTCTGGCGTTAGCACCCGTGTGCATCCTAGGCTGCCAGGGTGCCCATCCCACCCTGTTGCTTCCTCCCCTGTGAGTACCTTTGGCTTAGGCCACCTTTAGCTTCCATTTTGAGCAGCACCAGACACAGAAAAGAAAGGAAATATATCTTAAAATACACAAATGAATGGATCCTTCTAAAATTGTCTCAACTCTACACTTTAATTTGGTTGAAGGAAAGAAAAGGAAAAAAAAAAAAAAGAGAAAAATGTCCGGCACACAACACCCAAGCTGGAAGCGTGGGTTCTAATCATGGACACACAGATTAATTTTAATGATGCATGACTGGCTTTGGTTCACATTCAAGAGTGATCCAGGCCTGGATAAAGATGTGAGACCAGGGAGTCATGACACAGGAGGGACCAAATCCTGCTTTTAAGATGGTGAAGAGCACTGAGCTAGACAGAAAGCAGGAGGTTTTGGAGGCTTTTCCACAGCAGAACAGAGATTCACACGGAGGAATGGGCTTGCATGCTTCACCTTCTCTTCTGCCAGAGCCAGGGTCCCCTGCCTCTCCAGAGGAGACACCTCATACTTGCCACATGGCCCCACAGCCTGGAGACGCTGAGCAGACTTCCTCCCTTGCTCAAGCGCTTCATACTTCGGAGACCTGAAGTTTCTCACTTCTGTTATCACTAAGTCTCATGGCACTTTGTGCAAGGACTACCGAAGTCAGACTCCCAGACCCTGATTTGTGAGAGAATTACCTCCAGGAAAAGTTGATTTTCCTCCACATGATGACTGTACTTGTGATTTTCAGTTGTTTGTTTTTCTCCTGCTAATCTGCCTGTGGTTCCCAGGACTCTGTCCCTGATATGAATTTAAGAGGCTTGAGAAAAATAAGTATTTTTCTCCTCTTCAATACAAAAGTTGCACCTTAACTGACTTGAGGGAGATACACAGTACAACATTTTATAGCACCTTCTCTGGAGTTGTGAAGCTGAGGGTTGATGCACACTCCACATTTGCAGGGCAGCCAACACTGAATTCTTTTTCTTTTTCTTTTCTTTTCTTTTTTTTTTTTTTTTTGTGGAATCAGGGATTGAACTCAGGCCCTTGCGCTTGCCAGAGAAGCTCTTATTGCACTGAGCCATCTCCCTAGCCCAACCCAGAATTTTTAGTGGTGGGTCATGAGACAGGAAGAAGAGGCATGGAAAATGATAGAGCTGAGTCATGGATGCTTCAAAGACTAAGCGGGCAGAAGCCTTTTACCTATGACTGTGATTCTTTAAAGACAGTGTCACTAGAAAGTGACACTCCAGTTTCACTGGAAGTGTTTCTCTCCACTCATTTTTCCCTACAGGGAATGAAAGCCAGGGTCTTGAGCATGCCAGCAAGGTTGCCCTGAGTTCCCTCCATCCCCACCGAAGGTTGCCACCAGCCAGGAATAGGCGCTGCCACAATCTGTGATAACTGTGCAGTGGGCGACAGCGTGGTGTCTCTCTGTATCCTTGTGCATATCCTAAGAATCACTCCTGGGGCAAATGGGCAGAAGCTCTGTGCTGCTGGGTGGTTTTCAGGATCTAAAGAATTCTCAAGTCTTTCCAGAAAAAATAAAGCTAGCAAATATTAACCCCCTTTTTTTTTTGCCAAAGGTCTTCCTTATACTCAGAGGTTGCATTATAGAATGGGTCCCAAATGTTTTACAGAAATATCCCTAAATATCATGATTATCTAATCAGGAATGATGAATTGTTACACTGCAGAGTGACCTAAATAACTGGTGTAATAAATTTATTTTTTATTTATGGCATAATGTCCTGTGCATAAAATGTCTATCTCACCTACACAGTCATTCCCCAAAATTACAGAATCAAGGATTTACTGGAACACTTTCATCAAGGGAAAACACTCAAGTAATTCTCATGCATTAGAAGTTTCTAGGACAAGGTGGTTTTGAAAGCCCTTTTGTCCTACATGCTGGCTTTAAACAATCTGCCTCAGGGACTCACACACTGCTGCCATCTTCTCACCACAGACGTGCTTCCCAGTCATCTGTGGGGTAGCTGCTGAGGTTTCTGCTCAGGTGGCAGCAGGTTTTCTCACCCCAGAGTTGTTCTCAATTGCATCCAGGCCCTCTCTGCTATCCAATCCAACATTCCTGGCTTAAGGAAGATGCCAGCTCTGTCCACCCTCCCTGAACACCTGGCTGCTGCCTCAAGGGATGCAGAGATGGCCTGGGCCAGCTGCTCAGCCAGAGTAACAGCACAGCCTCAGGTGCTGTGGGGCGTTGGGGAGGATCAGTGCAGATGCAAGGATGAGGCAGAACGGCCACATGAGACCCTCTGGAGTGAGCAGGGGAGATTACCTCAGCAGTGTTGTGGTCCTCATTGCAGGAACAGCCCCTCAATGCCATTGGGTTCACCTTTTACAGCATAAGTCCCATGCGGGCTCTGCAGTGGGACATAGCAATGAATAGATTTGGGTCCACACCTTTGTACCTCACGCTGCAGCCAGCTCTGGCATGGAGAAAGTCTTTTTTTTTTTTACAGCTGTTTATAAAGTTTAACTTTATTTTTATTTTTTAGGGGGTTCAAATTTTATTTCATTTGTTTTTTTATTAATTTTATTGAGAAACAAATAGCAATGAGACAGTTTCAAAACAGCTCAGTAGGACAGCTACAATAGTTAATACATTGCATATTGTTGTCTTTGTAGTGGTTATTCATAGTACAAGATGCAGACATGACATCCTTTCAGAACACTATTAGCACAAATCTTTCTTCTCATTGAATTAAGAGAAAATAGCTGTATATCTATCCTAACTATTTTTTATACTGGACTACACTGGATTATTTTGCTGAATTCATGCACCTGCAATATTTAAATGGCAATGGAATACCCTTCTCTGGCAAAATTAAACAAAAAGGGGGATACAAATGAAGGACCACTTTGAAGTTTAACTTTGAATCCCATAGTTGAGGAGGAATTGGAGAATTAGTGAATTGTTTTTACTTATTGCTTTCTTAGCTATGTGTAACATGATAGTAATGTGTATTTTATGGGAAAAATTATGGTACTTTCTGCCTTACTCAAACACGT
This sequence comes from Ctenomys sociabilis, assembly GCA_004027165.1. Lineage (NCBI taxonomy): Eukaryota > Metazoa > Chordata > Mammalia > Rodentia > Ctenomyidae > Ctenomys > Ctenomys sociabilis. The sequence goes on from PVKA01008763.1 coordinate 33,949, forward strand.
ATTTTTAAGTTGTTAAAGTAGAAAATCAACTTATATGGAGGTGCAAAGTAGGGACTGACATATAATTAGCTCTCTATAAATGTCACTATAGTGAGTGATTTAGGTGAGAAAAATTAGAAATCTCTCATTAAGAACATTTCAAAGTTCTAAAGCCAGACATAACATAAGACCTGAGACGATTGATACTTAGAAATTTAGGGTAAACTGAAATGCATATGTTTCAGGGTAATAATAAACTTCTCTTCTGGAGGGTTAACAACCTAAGTTTGCAGATCAAAAATTAGAGAAAAGAAAGGGATGCAAGTTCAGCCAACATTTTGGCCCTACCCTTTCAAGGTCAGTGAAGTCTCAGGACATAGCAGAATTTGTATTGTAACATCATGTAACTCGGTTGTGCACCAAATTTTCTGATCAAGGAGATTATGGGGCCATAGAGGAAAGTGATCATGATGTGGAGTGTGCCTAAGGAGAATCACATGGAGAAAAAGCATTCTCTCAGGCTTTCACAGAGAACAAATTGGTCAAGCAATGGCTGTGACTCATTCACAAGGCTGGCAAAGGATCTACAAAGTGTGGTATGGGATTACAGGACAAATCCTGAGGGGACTTGACTGACTTTGTCAGATACAAAAGTTACATTTCTTGGTATGTAGGTCTCGCTTCATCTTGGTCTTAACCATCCAGCAGAAAAGAATAAAAATGGGATATATAAAGTGAAGCGATATTAATATGCTGAGCTTGAAAGGCTCAACTCAACAACTTCTGTGGATAACCCCCTACTATTGTGGACTGCTGGCCTGTGTTGGATTGTTTTGCTGAATTCATGAAACTATACTATTTTAGATGTGAATGGAATAACCATCTCTGACAAGACTAAACAAAAAAAGGGGATACAAAGGAAGGACCATTTTGTGTTTGCATAATATATATATATATATATATATATATATATATATATATATAGCATAGTTAGGACAGATACACAGCTAGTTTCACTTAATTCAATGAGTAGAAAGATTTGTAGTAATAGTGTTTGGACAGGATATGCTATCTGCTTCTTGCACAATGGATAACCACTAAGAAGATAAAAATGTACAATGTACAATGTATTAATCATTGAAACTGTTTTATTTAGTTTTGAAACTGTCTCACTGCTATTTGTCTCTCAAAAAAAAAAAAAAAAAAAAAAACCAACATAAGGCATTCATCCTCTTCAGAAGATATGTCAGGTGATGTTCATGACTGTTTGCTTTCCTGATCAGCGGAGCAGGGTCATAGTCACGTACCCAATGCCCATTCTGCTACAGTGCCACCCTTTGAAACCAAGGGAAAACCTGATTAAAGCCTCCTGCTTCACTTGCTTGTAGCTGACTTCTCAAATCACCACTGTGAGAGGTCACATGGTTAATATAGTTTGAACTTCTGCTATTGACCTAATTCAGATGAAACATTATCATCATGGTTCTTGTTTTACTACTTGGGGGCAGATGCTCAAATGGGTTGAAATCAACAACACTTCCCTTGAGCCTGTAGAGGTGCCCACTGGGTGATTCCTTTGACTTCAAAAGATTTGGACATTCCCCCCTCAGATCACACCCATTCAAATGCTTTCTGAGCATGTGCTGTGAGAAACTCAAACCACTCTGGCTCTTTACCCCATAAATATCCCTGAATCTAGCATCTAAGGGTGTAAATGAGAGACATACTTCCTACATTACTTACCTAATTATGAATGAACTCTTTCTCTGGAAAATTTGTTTCAGTGATTCACATGCTGTGGGATGGGCAAAATAGGTCTGAATCAGAGAAAGTTTCTTTTTTGTAACTTGTTCACCCCCCACAATATTCAGTGTCTGCACTGCCCCATAGAAGTAAATTTTAAAAGGTAGAACAATCAAAATGTACAAGAAGCTCATGCTGAATATCCCCAGGGAAACAGGCTGTTAGACTCCAAAAGGTTGGCTCAGGAAAGTAGGAGGACCTAGAAACTACACTGAAATCCATTTTTATTTCATGAGAAAAAATTAATAACAAAATAATAAGAGAAGACCCAGCACAGCCTACACTGTGAGTGAGAACTACCAGGCCCACAGTGTGAGAGATACCATTCCCAGCATTCTCCAGTCCTGCCCCACTGCCCCAGACCCAGCGCAGCCCGCCCTGTGAGTGAGAACTTCCATCACCCTTTTGGGAACCATGAAGACCTGCCAAAGTCCAGGCCTGGTGAGTGTGTGAGAGAGCTTCTGGGCTCTCCTGTCCCGCCCCCCCCGTACCCTTCCACACTCAGCTCAGGCCTGGCATAAAGGTCTGGGGTGAAACTCTGCAGCTGAAGTCCCTGCACTGAGACTAGGGTCACAATCACACAGCTAATCTTGTCAAAGGGGCACAACAGCCTCACCTCCAAGGGCAACAACAGGAAGAAGATGAGCTCAGCAGCCAGACCCAATACAGGCTCAGCTACATGAAGTAGAACTTGGTATATCAATACCTGGATTTCATATGGTGTTAAGGTTAGAACTGTACCAAAACTCTACATCAAAGTTCAGAGGTCAGAGATATAAGAAATGATAAAAACAAGGAGCCAAATACAATCTCAGGCCTCGAGGTCACCTGGAACAGGTGCAGAGGATGTGAGCTCACCTGAAATGTATGAATTAATAGCATTGTTGCTATTGTAGAGAAACAACAGCAGAAAGCTATAGAGGAACTCAGAGAAGAATTTATTTTTGGAATAAAAAAAGAAATATCTGAATACATAGCACCTGAAGTAAAGAATTAGGTGCTATGCCCACCCAGATCAAGTGCTGAGGACACTAACTCAACTGATTAATATGAATTGGTAGCGTTGGAAGTAGTTAAGCAACAGCAGAAAGGAATAGAGAAGCTCAGAGCAGAATTTATTTCTGAAATAAAAAAGAAATCCCTGAGATCATAGCATCTGAAATTAAGAATCAAATGCAGAAACATATGGAGGAAACCCAATTTGAAAAAAACTTTGCAGTGAAAGAATTAACTGCTTCTAAAGAAGATATTGATAAAAAAAAATAGAAGAGATTAGAAAACTGATGGATTCCTTGGACGAGCAATACAGGAAGGAAATAGATCACATGAAGCAGAGTCAAAGAGATATAGAGGACCTGAAAGTGAAGACAGAGTAGCAGATCTTGAAGACTCTGGTATAGCTAGTGAAAAGGTAATAAAAGATCTCTGAAAAACAACTAGGATGCAAGAAAAAATAATTAATCACATGCAAGTCGATGCCAAGATGAAAAATGTGAGACTAATAGGCATCAATGAGAAAGAAGGAGTCAATACAAATGATATAAAAAGAATATGGGCAGAAGTAATCGCAGAAAACTTCCCAAATACGAGGAAACAATCTAACATTCAGGTAACTGAAGCACACAGAAAGCCAAATAACTTCAACCCAACTAAAAAACACAAGACATATAATAGTCAAGATCTCAGAAATCTAAAACAAGAATAATATACTGAAAGCCGCTAGAGAAAAGAAGAGAAAAGGAAAACCCATGAGAAATATAGCCAACTTCTCTTCACAAACCATGAAGTCAAGGAGAGCATGGAGCAGAGTACGTCAGGTCATCTATGAAAACAAATTCCAGCCCAGATGACCATACCGTGCAAAACTCTCCTTCAAGTTTGATGGAGAAGTGAAATACTTCCATGACAAAGAACAACTAAAGAATTTCATGATGACAAAGACATCCCTACACAGGCTACTGAAAGATGTTCTAGAGAGGGACCACAATGATCAGAACTCAGTGAATGAGAACAAAAGGAGCCCACTAAATAGGGCCAACATTTAAACACAGGACAAAAAGGAGTAAACCACAGCAGGTAAATAACATATCAATCATATGTCAACACATTTCACTTATAACCATCAATAGAAATTGACCCAATTCACCAATTAAGAGAAATAGACTGCCACAGTGGACTAGGAAATAAAACCCAACAATATGCTGTGCATAAGAAACACACTTTACTCAAAAAGACATTCAGAGGTTCAAAGTCAAAGGATGGAAAAGAATACTACATGCCCCAGCACCGCAGAAAAAAGCAGTGGTAGCAATTTTGTTCTCAGAGAGTCTGAACTTCATACCAAGAATGATCAACAGAAATAAAGAAGGCCACTATATACTGGCTAGGGGAAGAATTCAACAGGAAGAGGTAATGCTCATAAATATGTATGCACCAACCATGGGAGCACCCAACTATGTAAAAACAAATCTTAGTGGACATGAAAAAATCTAATCTCCAATACCACAGTGTTAACAGCAGACCTAAATACCCCCTTATTCCAGAAAGATAGGTTAACCAGACAAAAAAATTAGCAAAGAAGTAGTAGAATTGAACCAGAGCTTGGAACAAATGGAGTTGGTGGACATATACAGAGTTCTTCACCCAACCACAGCTGAATACACATTTTTTTCAGCTGCACATGGGTCATTCTCTAAATTAGACCACATACTTGTCAATAGGTCATGCTTAAGTATATCAAGAAAACAGAAATTATATCATGCATATTATCTGACTATAGTGCAATAAAAGTTGAAATAAATGACAAAAGAAACCAGAAAAATCTCCTAAATTCATGGAAATTAAACAACACCCTACTCATCAATAATGGGTCACAGATGGAATTAAACAAGAAATTCAATAATATCTACAATTCAATGAAAATTCAAGCACAACTTATCGGAATTTATGGATTGTGATGAAACAGTTCTCCAAGGGAAATTCATAGCTATGGACTCGCACATTAGGAAAACAAAACGGGAACAAATGAACACACTAAAGCGGCACCTCTTACATCTAGAAAAGAAGAGCAAACCAAACCCAGAGTCCAAAATGGGAAACAATCATGAAGATTAGAGCAGAAATTAATTCAATCGAGATGAAGAACACAGTTCAAAGAATCAATGAATCAAAAAGCTGGTTCTTTGAAAGATTAAATAAAATTGATAAGCCAATAGCTAACCTCATCAAAAAGAAGAAAAAAAATTGAAATACAAGCACTAAGGAATGAAAAGGGTGAAGTCACCACAGACCTAGCGGAAATTCAGAAGATTATCAATAGCTACTTTGAGAATCTTTATGCTCACAGAATAGAAGACACAGAAAAGATGGACAGATTCTTTGAAAGGTACAAATTACCAAAACTGAATCAAGAAGATATAACAGCTCTCAATAAGCAAAGAACAGACCACGAAATAGGAAATGTAATAAAAAGCCTGCAGACAAAGAAAAGTACAGGCCCTGATGGACCCACAGGTGAATTCTATAAGAAATTTACAGAAGAAATAATCCCTACACTCCACAGAGTCTTCAATGAAATAGAAAAGGAAATAGTTCTCCCAAAATCATTCCTGGAAACAAGTTTTATATTGATATCAAAACTTGGGAAAGACACAAATAAAAAGGAGAACTACATGCTAATCTCCCTCATGAATGTAGATGCAAATATCCTCAATAAAATCCTAGCAAACAGAATACAAAGTTCAAAGAATCAATGAATCAATACGGCAAATCATCAAGAGGATCACACACCATGACCAGGTAGGATTCATTCTAGGGATGCAAGGATGGATCAATATTCAAACAACTATAAATATATCAATAGAGTGAAAGCTAAAAACCACATAATCTTCTTAATTGATGCGGAAAAGGCTTTTGACAAAGTCCAACACTCATTCATGTGAAAAATCCTACAGAAAATTGGAATAGAAGGCCTCTATTTCAATCTGATAAAAGTCATCTATGAGAACCCAATGGCTAATATAATTCTAAATAGGGAAAAACTGAAATCTTTTACTCTCAGATCTGGTACAAGACAAGGATGTCCTGTATCACTCCTACTAGTCAAAATAGTTTTGGAATCATTAGCTTATAGCTATTAGACAAGAGGGAGTAATAAAAGGAATAAGAATAGTTAAAGAAGAAGTTAAATTATCACTATTTGCAAATGACATGATACTCTACGTAGAAGACCCAAAAAACTCCATCAAGAAGCTATTAGAATTGATACAAAAATTTAGTAGCATAGCAGGATACAAAGTCAATACTCAAAAGTCAATAGCATTCCTCTACAGAGATAACAAATACACTGAGAGGGAAACTATAGAAACAATATCTTTTACTATAGCACCATGGAAAATGAAATTCCTTGGAATTCATCTAACTAAAGAAGTTAAAAAATTTTTAATGGAAAATTATAGTACTCTGAAAAAGGAGATCGTAGAGGATTTCAGAACATAGAAAGATATTTCCTGCTCCTGGATAGGAAGAACCAACATTATGAAGATGGCCATACTCCCAAAGTTGTACAAATTCAATGCAATTCCTATCAAACTACCAACAAAATACCTCTCAGACCTAGAGAAATCATTCATACAATTTATTTGGAACCACAAAAGACCTAGAATAACAAAGATAATCCTTGCCAACAAACACAAGGCAGGAGGCATTACAATTCCTGACTTGAAATTATACTACAAAGCCACTGTGATAAAATCAGCATGGTATTGGCAACAAAACATACCTGAGGACCAATGGAACAGATTAGAAGATGCAGAGGCCTCTACAAACACACTCAACCAGTTGATCTTCAACAAAGGGGCCAAACACACTTACTGGAATAAAGATAGCCTCTTTAACAAATGGAAAAATTGGCTCTCCAAATGTCAAAAACTAAAACTTGATCCAGGTCTATCACCATACACTATGCCAAAGTGAAAATAGATTAAAGATCTTAACATTAAAAGAGAAACACTCAATCTCCTGGAAGAGAAAGGAGGATGAGCTCTTAAAGACATAGGGTTAGACAAACAGTTCATGAACAAACATGTATTAGGAAGGGAAACACTTGAAAGAATTAACAACTGGGATCACCTCTTATTTAGAAGTTTTTGCATATCAAAAGAAATTACCAACGAAGTGAAAAGAAAACCCACAAATTAAAAAAAATCCTACCTAATAAGCACTCAGACAAAAGTCTGCTATCTAGAATTTATAAAGAACTAAAAAATATTAGGGCCCCCAAATTTAAAGACCAATCCAGAAATGGGCATCCAAGATGAACACATACTTCTCAGAGGATGAAATTAAAGCAGTGAATAAATATATGAAAACATGCTCCACATCTCTAGTCATCCATGAAATGCAAATTGAAACAACAATGAGATATCATCTCACTCCAGAAAGAATGGCTATCATAAAAATATCAACCAACAACAAATGTTGGAGAGGTTGTGGTGAAAAGGGAACACTTCACTACTGGTGTGAATGTAGGCTGGTGCAACCATTATGGAAATCAGTGTGGAGGCTCCTTGAGAAACTAGGACTGGAAATCCCATTCAAGCCAGCTGTACCCCTACTGGGAATTTTCCCGGAGGAACTGCAAACATCATATCATAGTGATATTTGTGTACCTATGTTTATCGCAGCACAATTTGTGATAAGCAAATCTTAGAAACAACCAAGGTGCCTGTCCCATGAGGGATGGTTGAAAATGATGTGGCATTTTTACACAATGGAGTATTACTCAGATGTAAAGAATGATAAACTTGAAGCCTTCATATTTAAGTGGATGCCACTTGAAGATATATGTAGAAGCAAAATAAAGCAGACCCACATGTGGAAATATAGTGTAGTCTCCCTAGTCTAACTCAAAAGAAGTATTGAAAATAGAAATGTATAGCACAATTAAAAGGAAAGCAAGAACCTGAGGAGTGGACAATGAGGAAATGGCAAGGAGAAAAGCTGGGAAACATGATAGGGGCAAAACCATACATTTACATGCACTAGACAGGTAATAAAGTGATCCTGAGAGAAATCAGGAGATTTTTGAAACTAGCAGTTAAGTGGTAGGATTCTCAACCCAACTAACTATATGTTGATACCTGTCAACCAAGCAACTGCACTGAATTTAACAAAGTGTAATAGAAAGGTCACGCTTCAAATGCCTGTCATTCTGGTCTTCCAAATATGTACTTTTTGTCATGATATTACTAACTATTACTATACTTTCTTTCAAATAAAAATTTTAAATGGTAATAAATGAAAAATAAGATGAAAAATATCATAAGATAGTCCTGTTACAATACTTTATATGGAAAGATTTCTAAATATCTATGTAAAGATACATAAGCGTTAATTCCTATTTTTTAAAAAAATATTTTTCTTCTTCATATTCTGTATGGACTTAGAGTTAAGTATCTCAATATTTGATGGAAAATACATGTTCCATGTTATACCTATGATATCTGATATTTAGACTAATAGTGTGAGTAAACTGAACTGCATATGTTTCAGGGTAATAATAAGCTTCTCTCCTGGAGGGTTATCAACCTAAGTGTGCAGATCAAAAATTGGAGAAAAAGAAAGGCTGCAAGGTCAGCCAACATTTTGGCCCTGGCTTTTCAAGGTCAGTGAAGACTCAGGACATAGCAGAATTTGTACTGTAAAATTTGTGCCCCAAATTTCTGATAAAGGAGATTATAGGGCCACAGAGGAATGTGATAGATGATGTATAGTGTGCCTAGGGAGAGTCACGTGGAGAGAAAACTTTCTCTCAAGGTTTCCACAGAAAGCAAATTGGTCAAGCAATGGCCATGATTAATCCACATGGCTGATACTGACAAGGGCTCTACAAAGTATAGTACAGGGTTACAGGATAAACCCTGAGGATACCTGACTGACCTTATCTGATACAAAAGTTACATTTCTTGTTTTATAGGTCTTGCTTTAACTTGGACTGAACCATCCAGCAGAAAAGTATAGAAATGGAGGTATATAAAGTAAAGTCATTAATATACTGAGCTGTGAATGGTTCAAATCAACAACTCCTATGGATGACCCACTTCTATTGTGGACTGCTGATCTGTGTTGGATTGTTTTATTTAAAAAATATATAAAATTAAAAATTAATAATAATAAGAGAATTACAACAGTTCATACACTGCATAATTTTCTTCAAAGCAGTTACTTAGAGAAAAAAAGATTCTTTCTTACAAAGAAGAAACAACAGATAATAGGATAACTTTCTTTGCAATGAAGTAAGAGGAGCTAATAGTATAAATGAAACAAATTAACATAAATAGCAAAATATTTTTATGTAGAAGAATAGGTAATTTAGGGAACTATGTGAACATCTCCCTAACACACACACACACACACACACACACACACACACACATCCATGTGCACATATGCATGCACACACACATGCACAAAAATACCTGTTCCTTTTTAATAAAAACAATATGAAATATGTATTTGAATCTGGATGTATGGTTTTTACTTCCTCCTTCATCCAATTACACATTGCTCACAAACAATTAGTAAAAGCCTATGCTTCCCTGTGGCAGGGCCAGCAGGCCTGGGTAGGGCCTAGGAATCTGTGTGTCTCTGTAGCACCCAGGCAATTTTCCTGAAGCAAACTACATGCTGATAAGAACCCAAGTGGTCACAACAGTACAGGCCAAGGATGGTGAGCACAGCATGCCAAGCTGTGAAAGTCAGTGCCAGAGTAAGCAGTGGTTGCAGCTGAGGTTTGGAAAGATAAAGGTGCTGTAGAGAAACTGGCTGTTGGCATTTCCTACCTTATGCTGAAGTATACAGTACTTACAAGTTCATTGACATTATTACAATCAGTGGTAAATTACATATAAAGAACAAAATTGAACCAGGCATGGCAGCAAGTCTAGTCTGCCCATGCAGCTGACAAGCTTTTGTGTCTGGGGAGCAAATTTTTTTCCAAAATAAGCCTTCTAACTAGAGACCTTGGAGCCAGGAAAAAATTATCTACCTCTTCAGGACTGATGCAGAAAATCAGAGTCCAAACTGTAACCACAGCCACTATAACAATGAGATGGCAGATCGTTGCTCTGTGAACCATAAATTCCAAAAGCACAAGTACCCATTTATGGAACTTCCTGAATACACCTTGGAGAAATCACTTTCCTCATAGAATCTAAACCAAACTAAAAATCACCTTCTCAGTCTCCCTTGTCACTCAACATAGTCCATTTTATTTATATTTATTTATTTATTCATTAGTGGAACCAGGGATTGAACTTAGGCCCTTGTACTTGCCAGGGAAGTGCTTATTTCACTGAGCCATCTCCCCAGCCCCTAGACAGTCCATTTTATAAATAATAGCGTAAGCATTTCTAGAATCTACTGATGTCGCTTCTTAGCCTTTTGGCTAAAAATCAATTGTGGGATCCAGTGGGCTTTGGTCTTCATGAGATACCATTATGCTTCCCCGGAAACTATCACACATTCCTCGGAAGTCTTCAAGGTGAAGAGTCTGGGTTTGGGCCATGGATTGACTTTCTCATGCACAGCTGCAATGAAAAGCAAAATCATTATTACAAACCTGCAGGTAAAATCTTCATAACAAAGGAGCACCTGTTCTTACTCACAACTCATGAATCCAGTAACCTGAAGTGAATGGAAATAAGGAAACTTACATATTTTGGGAAATCTAATTATAGGGGTAGAAGTAGCCACAAGAGAGAATTGGGAATATCTCCAGTGCAAAGAAGTGAGAAATATTGGAGGTGATGGATCTATCATTCTTTAAATCTGAATTTTTGTTGGATTATAGATATTGCTTAATTTAATCTGTAATGCACTGGTTGCTGAAGAGGGAGCTATTTGTTTTCCATATGTTTATGGGGTTTTGTGGTTTCTTTTGTCATTAATTTCCAGTTTCACTGCACTGTGGTCAGATAACATGCATGGGATAATTTCTGTTGTCTTGCATTTACTTAAGCATGATCCACTGACTAGTACATGGTATATTTTGGAGAACGTCATGTGCAATGGAAGAGAATGTATATGTAGATGTTGTTGAGTGGACTACTCTGTGTATGTCCACTAAGTCCACTTGTTCAACTGTTTGATTCAGTTCAGTTTTCTCTTTGCTAACTTTTTCCCTACTTGACCAATCTATTTCAGATAAGGCGGTGTTGCAGTCCCCTGTTAAAATTGTGTTATTGAGGGCCAACCAAATAGTTTAGCAGATTAAAGTGACTGCAAGCAGGTGCAGGGGTTTGATCCCCAGGTCTTCTGTGCAAGCCGCACCCCCAGGGCACACTGAGATGGCAATTGAGACTGGGTGCGGTGGTGTGCTCCTGTAATCCCAGCTCTTGGGAGGCTGCAAACAGGTGGATCACTATGAGTCCAGTCTAGTAGTGAGACCCTGAACACCCTGTAGACCCTTCCCTAAGATACAAAAAAAAAAAAAAAAAATAAATAAAAACCCTCAAAAAAACCCTTTGTGTTATTGACTACTAGATATTTCATGTCTATTATAATTTGACTTATATGGTTTGGTGCTCCATTATTTGGTTCACACCTAATTATGACTGTTATCTCCTCCTCTTGAAATTTTCCCCTAACCAGTATATATTGACCTTCTTTATTTTGTTTGATCATTCTTGGTTTGAAGTTGAGACTGTCTGAGAACAGGATTGCTACCGCTGCTTTTTTCTGATGTGTTGGGGCGTGCAGTGTTTTCCATCCTTTGATTTTCAGTTTATGAGTTTCTTTATGGGTTAAATGTGTTTCTTGTATACAGCACATTGTTGGATTTTGTTTCTTGATCCACTCTACCAATCTATTTATTTTAATTGGTGAATTGAGTCCATTCACATTGGTGACTTATATTTTCCACGCTATTTTCCTCTGGTTGGTTCCCCACGTTTCTCCTGTTTTCAATTGTTTGCCCTGTTTGGTGGGTTCTTTCTGTTGTCATTCTTGGAGTTGTGGTCATTTTGATCCCTTTCTAGAATTTCTTTTAGAACTCTGTGTAGGTTTGGTGTGGTCGCCATGAATTTCTTTAATTGTTCTTTGTCATGAAAGTATTTTACTTTGCATTAATTTTGAAAGATTATTTTTCACAGTACATTAGTCTGTTTGAATGTATTCTCCTGTAGAAATTGAAGTACTTCACACCATGCTTTTCTTGACTTCTATTGTCTGTGCTGAGAAATCTGCTACTGTTCTCATGGGTTTTCCTTTAAATGTGATCTGTTTCTTTTCTCTGGTTACTTTTAGTATGTTGATTTTGTGTTGAATTTCTGGGATCTTGGTTATTAATTGTCTGGGTATACATTTAATTGGGGTGACACTATTTGAAGTTCTATATGCTTCAGTTATCTGAATGTCAGATTGTTTCCCCATATTTGGGGAGTTTTCTGCTCTTACTTCTGCTCATATTCTTTCTATGTCATTTAGTATTGGCTCCTCCTTTCTCATTGATGTCTATTGGTCTCATGTGGGTCATTTTTGCACATTTTGCAGCTATTGGATTATTATTTTGTGGATCAAATTTGTTTGTAAGAGAGCTTTCCTTACCTGTTCATTAGCTGTAACAATGTCTTCAAGGTCTGAAAGCCTATCTTTACTTTCATACAAATAGTTTTGCCAACATTTAATGGAGTTTTTGATTTCCTGGCTATCTCTTTCAATCTGTTTCTTGCATTCTATTTCTTTTCTGTATTGCTCATTCAAAGTTTCCATCATTTTCCTATTCTATATTTTTTATCAGCATCTTATTTAAACACACTTAGTAATTATTTCACAAACTTCATAATTTCTTTTTTTACTTCAGAAATTATTTCTGATCTCATTTCCTTCTGAAGTTGTTTCTTTACTTCAGTTGCTATTATTTCAGAGATTTCAGGTGTGTGACTTCCAGTTTCTTCTATGCTAATATCTCCTGGAATTGTTCTAGGTGGCTTGGGGCCTGAGATTTCATCTTGCTCCTTCAGTTTGTCTTTTCCTATTTCCAAAAGAAATCTTTATTTTGATTTCTGTGATACTTTTTCATGAGAGTTTGATAGTAGGTTGCTGTATCACTGCAATCAGAGCCTCTCTTTAAGGAGTCTGTTTTGTAGTTATCTCTCCTGTGTTAGAGATTCTTGTTTTGTGTGTGTGCCAAGATTTTGCCTTATCTGGAGTCTTCCAGGCAGAACAACTCACCCAAACTACCTCCTACCGCCTCCATGCCACCAGGGTCCTCCTGGAAGTCTGGGCCTCAGTCTAGGCCTTGGTGCTCCTGGCAGTACACCTCAGCTCAGCAGGTCTGGTTCCACTGAGGTCAAATTTGAGTGGCTAGGCCTAGCTGCTGGGCTCAGCTCCCCTAATTTCTTTAATGATTGGGCAAGGTGCCAAGAAAGCTCCATGCCTGGGCATGCTGGATGCACAGGTCTCAGCTCAGCAGAGTGTCATCAGACACCCAGATTCCTCTTAGGTTCTTGAAGGTGGGACCAAAAGCTCCAAGCTGGTATACTATGTGCCAAGGTTTGCAGCTTACTAGAGTCTGTGCACCATCCAGAGTTCTCCTAAGTTTTTAAAAGGTTATTATAGACAACAGGAAAGATCCCTGTGCCTGCATGTAGTAGGCCCAAGTGGGGCAGTTTCCCAGTGTCCTTCAGACATCCTAGAATCCTCCTAAGTTCTTAAAAGGTGGGACTGGGGCAAGCACAAGCTCCACATCTATGCTGTGTGCCAAAGGATGCAGCTCCCTAGAGTCTTCGCCTCCCAGAGTTCTCCTAAATTATTAAATGGTTGAACCAGGCACCAGGAAAGCCCTGTACTAGGCACATTAGGCCCACAGGTTACAGCAAGGTGGTGGGGAAGTGGGAACAATCCAGACGGAACAGGCACACATGCCTACAAGTGTCTTCATGTGGCCTCACTTAGTCTATTCACTAGGGACCCGGGTTGTCAGCAGGTCTGTGTGACCTAGTGGCTGCTCTGTTTCCCTCATCAAACCTGAGCTGAGACATCGGCTGATAATAGTAGCAGGTGGGAGTCCAGGGCCTGGTACTCATTTCCCAGACAGGTGGAGAATGAATGACTGTGCTCCCAAAGCTAAGAGAGGGAGGTTGGTGTCTCTTTCCAACCTTACCCGAGAGCTTCTGTACAAATGAAGGAAGGGGAATGGAGAGTGCTGGAGGTGACAGTGTGACCAAGGGTAGGAGAAGAAGAAAATCAGCACCCCTGATCAAGGTGGGGAAGAGATGAGTAAAGCCCTAATCCCTCACCGAAGGCCAACTTCAGAGGGGGTTGGAGTGTTGCAATCTATGCTTTGCCCAAGGATGGGAGTGGAGGATAGTGGGACATGTCATTCTCACTGACTCAACCAGCCACCTAGGCCAGGACTCCAGGTGGTGGAGGCAGGGCAGGGAGCGGGAAGGCAGTGCCCAGGTTGTGAAATCAGTAGCAAGGTGATTTTTTAAAACAGTATTCCATTATATCTTTTTAATGTATTTTATTGAAGAACAAATAGCAATGAGAGAGTTTCAAATCAAATTAGTAGGACAGATTCAATAATTAATACATTACATATGGTTTTCCTAGTGGTTTGTGTTGTACAAGGTGCATACATCATATTCTATTTAAAAACATTATTGGAGCAGATGCCTTTAATCAGTGAATTAGAAGAATGTAGCTGAATACCTTTTTTTAAAAGCTGAATTATAGTAGAGTTTCAATAATTAATACTTTTTATATTGTTATCTTCCTAGTGGCTATCTATAGTACAAGAAGCTGACAGGATGTCCTGTCCAAAGACTGTTAGTGCAAATCCTTCTTCTTATAGAATTACGCAAAAGTACCAGCAAGGTGAGTGTGTGAAGTGTCTTTCCCAGTTAGGTTAATGTGCCCTGTCAGTCCAGATGGGGATCAACTTAAATACACTTTCCTGATCCCCAAAGTTCAACTATGCAGACAGTGGTTACACCTGACAGGGTGATTGATTACGGCACAACTTATATATTCAAATGGACAAAAAGTTAGTATCATTTACAGAGAAACTGCCTTGAATGGGAACTTTCTTTCCAGTACTTTGAGGTCTATAAGACATAACTAGAAAAGTCACTACTGTGGAAATGAAGGCTGTTTAAATCGAATCGGGGTAGGGGCTGGTGGGGAGGGCCTGGGGCTTTTGATTAATTGCTGTAGCACTGTGCTTCAGGTGGCTGTGGAAGTTTCATATTTTCTTCAGACATCATTAAACACCAAAGCTCTTGCAGAATAACTTTGATGCTACATGAATTCTGCCATGTTGCTAGCACTGATATGGCTCTTCGGTCCACCACTCCGTTAGAACTATTAACTCCATTCATATTAATTTTGTTACAAATCTTACCAAGGGTGGTGCTTCTGGGTACTTAGGTCCACGTGTTATTTCAAGGTTGTATATTCAGTTTTCATTAATTGTTCTTGGAGGCCCAAATACCTTCCCTGTCCATCTTGTGTCATGTCTTCATCATCTTTTAGACACCAGCTAACTGTGTCATATCCTACTCCTTTCTGGCTTTCTTCGAGATCTTCCAAGAAAATTGCAAGGGACTTTTGCTCCTGAGCCCACGGTGGCTGCCATCTTGCATTGCAGGAGCTCCTTGAGTTAATATTAATATTTTGAAACATCTTGATTCTTCTAGTCCATGTATATGGGAAATCTTTTCATATTTTCATCCTTTTCAATTTTGCATCAATATTTCTGAGTGTTCATTATAAAAGCTATTACCTCTCTTTGATTAAATTTATCTGTACATATGCCTACACACACACACACACACACACACACACCCTTGCCATAGGTGCTGACACACTGCAGATATATGTGCTGCAGATGCAGGAGGTCAAGAAGCTCCATTTCATCCAATTTCATCAAAACTAAAGACTCCTGCATGTGCTGTGCACACATTGGCACATGAGCCATGGTGGAAAGCATGTTTCCAAGAAAAGAAAGTGTCCATTTCAGGACAAGTGTGGAGATGACCAAGCCCTTCTCTCTTCATATTTTATCTTTAATGTGCTGGTCATCTTTTTTCCCTAGGATAAAACATTTGAAGTAATGGGCGTGGCTGGAGGGAGAGCTGTGTCCTGTGTCCTGCTCTTCTGGGTCAAAGCTCAGGGGGTGCACTGATGTGTCTACAAGACTTTCCTTTCCTGGGACTCACAGAGATGGCAGACACCCATGGGAATCTGAAGCATTGGGCTAAGGAAAAGCCATTCCCAATTGGACTTCCTCTTCCCAAATGCAAGGTGTGCCATGTCACCCAGCGAGGGGGAGAAGTGTGGGTGGGAAGGTAGGATGAGAAGGGCCAAGGGCACTGGCTCAATCCTTAGCACCATAAAAATAGAAAAAAAGGATCAAAATAAACCCGTTGATCTGAGCAACAGATTTGATGATAGAAGCGGATAATACGTCAACCTCTGCCCATCAGCCATTCTGAAGATTCCTCACATGCGTGTTGTTCTGGGTGATCCTATTCCTGTCATTGTCTCTGGCTTTTCTTCTTGCTTTTGCCTTTTACTTTTTCAAAATGAAATAATAAAATTAAATCTAAAATTGGAAACAGAAAGTAATAATGAAAAATAAATTTTGGACACAAGTTGGTTTTGATCTTGTGTCTGGCCACAAATTCGTACTGTTTCAGAAAAATATGCCTGGTGGGGCCCGGCACGGAGGTAGGTACGCTGCAGTTTGCAAGCAGCAGTCACAGGGCTGCAGGGCCCAGAGACTAATGAGGAAGCCCCTGCCCCAGGAAGGGGGGATTTAGAGTGGGAAGTGAGAGGGACTCCTGCAGGTGGTCTCACCTGTGTGGGGTCTCAGGGAGACGATGGGTGGGGAGGCACAGGAGGCAGAGTTTCAGACAGAGAAGCACGGTGGAGCTGCGAGGGCGCAGCTTCTCAGCACTTGGGGACACAGTTCTGTAAAATCAGCCTGAAAGGCATGAGGCTGGGGGCAACCGGTCATGCACACATGGGGCCTGGAAGCCACACTTGGGATTTTGGCTCCTGCTCTGTACAAATTATAAGCATAAAAGTGAAATATTGACTGTGAAAGTACTGGGAGGGTGGAATAGAGCAGGGAGGAGTCGGACACTGGGAGGCCATGGTCTCCCTTCTGGTTTGGAGGATGGCTGGGGTCGGGGCAACTTCTGTGGGGTGCCTGTCCATGCCCAGGCCACCTGCTGCTGGCAGTGTGGAGAGAACACCAGCTGCAGCTTGAAAGATGCAAACATTCACATGGAAACACAGCACAGAGAAACCTGGATGGGTCAGCGACTCCTCTGGAGACAAGTTTCCATTCCCACAAGTGTCCATCTGCGGCCCTCCATCATAAATGGAGAAGGGGTCTGACTCCTCCCCACTTCACATTGAGGACTCCATAGTTCCATCTTCTGCTCTTTGTTTTAGAAGACAGAGGCCACATCTTCAAATGGCAATGGGGAAGTACCCGCAGGTCATGAGGCCCCAGTGCTCCTGCTCTGCCTTCTGGGAAGGGCATGTCCGGTGAGGCTGAGGGTGAAGCAGCAGCAAAACCTCAGCCTCCTGGCAGTGCTCAGCTCCTGCACCTTGTGCAGAAAGAGCTGGGCCTGGAGGTGAGGAGCAAGACCCCGAGACCCCGCCTACCTGCCTTCCCATTTCTACACCTACTCCATCATTACCCCAGTGGAGTCTTTCTAGAACCTTGGTCACCACTGTCCATGACAGAAGAGGTGGGCAGGCATCCATCAGGTCAAGAAAAGCAGTGGGAAGGCACCAGAACATTGCTCTTGTAACAAGATCCCATGAGCAGGCTTGGCCCAGGCAGAGGCAAAGATGCAGGCAGGTGTGAATGCCTAGGGGCTTGGGTCAGAAGATCGGTCCCCAGTGCAAGGGTTTTGAGGTGGAAACCTGAGACTTGTGGGTGAGGAGAGGTGGTGTGTAGAGTGCGCTGTGCCTCAATCCATATGTGGGCTCCTAATACAGGGATGAGTCGCTCTCCTCTTCTCATCCCCTCTGTTCATTTGTTCTTCTCTGGTGTGACCCAGCAACAAGCCCCTCAGCAAGCACTGTGGTATTACATCACCCAGCCTCCAGGACCATGAGAAATAAATGGCTGTGTGCATGCAGGGCTCAGCCTGAGATGTGTGGTGGCAGCTGCAGGAGAGGTGGTAAGAGGATGGGGCTCAGGGATTCATGGTCGCTGGCTCCACACTAATGGATTTCAACATCTGCCCTCTGCCCTGTGCTCTGAGGGGCTTCCCTGTGCTGTACACACAAGGAACCCACATCAAAGGGTAAGAAATGGTGCTTTCTAAACACGCCCACTTGGGAGTGCCTGCCCCAAAAGATTAAAAGCTGTCAGTAATCTACAAGAAGGAAATACATTGGAGTTTGTTAACCAAGCCATTTCCCAGGGTTGCTTGGCTATTAATGCTTTATTGGTGTAAAGCATTATCAGCTAGAGTGAAATGAGTAACACAACTAGGACCGTGCAGACCTATGTCTTGGGTCACACTCTAGGAGACAGCAGGCAGCCTTCAGAGGCAGGATGGCCCCTGTGGTGTGGTCATCCACAGCAAGCTGGGCCTTGGTCTGCGTAGTGCCCTCATGGAATTCTGCAGATTGCTGTGACACTGCAGAACTCCCAGCAGATGCAGCCTCTTTCTCATTCCTGTGTATGGTGGTTTGGCTATGAGCGAGTGCATAATCATGGCTGTACATGGGAGGGCTGGGAGAGAATTGCACTTTCCACTGTCACTGCAGAACACACACACACACATGCACGCGCGTACACATGCATGCAGCCTCTGGTTCCCTGAGGAAGACAGATGGAGGTAGGTCCAGACCCAAGCAGCCACAGAACCCAGGCCAGCAAGCCCAGTGGGCCAAGCCAGGACCTTCCAGGCCCACTGTTCTGAGATATATGACAGAGGAAAATGACACCAAGTTCTGGTGGAATCTCATGCTGTGTGTTCAAGCAATGAAACCGCTTTCTCCATTTACATGAAAGACTAGAAACGCACACCTCGTCTGGACCATACTGAGGAGGGAGCAGAACTGCAGGGCCTGCAATATACTTTTCCACTGCTGGAGTGAGGGAGTATAGAAAATAATGTAAGGCTTGGTGGACGGGAAGCAGCTCAGCCACAGCTCCTGTTTCTGCAAGGTCGGATATATGTGAATGTATGCCCAGAGCCATGCCAAGTGCGTGTAGACGCAGGGCCACCCAGGAACCCCAGCCCTGCTAATTCTAAAAAAAATGCAGTCGGTCTTCTATCACCAGTGTAACTCTGATCAGCAGGGCTGGGGCCAGAAAGCAGGACTCCGAGGAACTGGAATTCTCAGGTCTTTGCGGGGAGGAGAGGGCGCTCACCCATTGCGATCTCAGGTGGAGAGATAGTGTTCATAGCCACCACTTGAATCCCTGACTCTGCCTCTGCCCTGCAGCCCCTACAGGAAGTAGGAGAAAGTTGCATGAACAAGGGAGAGGAGAAACGGAGCAGAGAGAAAGGAAGAGGAGGACGAGTGGAAGAGAGCAGACGCGAGACCTGTCCCCTGGTTGCACAGAGTCTCTGTCACCTGCTTCGAGAAAGTTCCTGTGTCCCGGTGGATTCCTTCCAGGTCCTGCTGACCTGCCTGCCAAGAGCAGCTCCCAGAGCCCCTGAGTAGGAAGAGCAGGGAGGAGCTGCGGTACAGGAGACTGCTGCCCTCTGCTGGCGTTTGCCTCTTTTTTTGATGTTGGTGTTTCCTAGGCCTCAGGCTGCAGGTCGAGGCCAGGAGTGGGCCTTCCAGCAGAAGGAACAGAGCCAGGTGCCAGAGTGCACAGCTTCTCTTGGAGCCAGAGCTGAGCCCTGCTGCAGGGCCCAATTCCTCTGCAGAGCGGGCATCAGCGGACCCCAGTCCTGTAGTTCCTAGGAAGGAGCATGCCGCCCCCTGATGGCCATGATGGGAAGTGCAGGACGCGACCCATACCTAGGCATGCTGTACCCAGAGGCACAGAAGACAGCCAGAGAGAGGGATCGGGGAACCAGAAGTACCCACTGACTGGAGTCCACTTACTCCTCGATGAGTCTGCTCTTTGTGTACTCGTCTTCATATGTGACTTCTCAGCCTCTCCTGTTTGGGGTGCAGGCTGCCTCTCTGCACAAACGTTCAGATATGCATGAACTCTCAGAAGCCAAAGGAGGCCTCCCCACCAGGTCCTGCACAGCCCGGGCTCCCTGAGCTTCACCCTTGCAGGATACACACACTCACATCCAGCAGCAGGTCTTGGAAGTCCTTTTGTCACTGGTCACCTGACAATTTCTGCTTGGTGGTCAACACCTCAACCTTCTCACCATGCTAGGCTGGCCTCAGGAAGGTCCAACAAGAAGGTCCTGATCTCCCTTCACCTGGTGAATATGAGGTGGCTGGAGCTCAGTCCACTGGGCATCCAGACAGACAGGACGCCACCAGGGTCCACTCGGCTGGCAGTAGGTAGTGCTGGCTTTGGCTTAGAGCTTAGCAGGAGCTGTTCCTAGAGCACCTCCAGGTGGCCTGCTGGGCACAGTGACCTTGGGAAGCTGGAAAAGGACCTGGGATTCTCAACAGGGGTCCAAGAGGTGATTTGGTGGTGGTGACTTTGACTCCCTGGGTCATCGCTTCACAGCTTCCCTGGTCAGGAGGTGGGGACAAGGTCCCATGCCAACGCAAGAAAAAAGGTCCTTGCAGGCCATGTGTAAACCATCTTGATGGAATCCCATCTCTGGAGAGAGGTTTAAATGTCTCAAGGGCTCACCCTGTGCTTCACACAGAACTCCAGCTCATTATGTAGAAACCTTGCATGAAACAGATGTGAAAAACTTAACATTTGTCATATAAGAGCAAACTCTGATCAAAGTAACAGGAGCTCTTGGCTCCTCTCCAAGACCTGAGGGTTGCAGTGACCCCAGGTCTGAGTGATTGGGGGATCTTGTGCTCACCCAGAGCCCAAGGTCCAGGGTTCCAGTGCCAGTTCCTGATGGATCAGGGAATTAACAGGCACGGCAGAGGTTGTGGCCAAGGCCCTAAACCAAGGGACTGAAGGTGAGGCATAGGGAACAGAGCGGTTCTGCACACTTCCCACTCCACCTAATATCCCAAGGAAGAGACCTGGAAGGTGACTGGGGTCAACTGAGATCTTCACTGGGACAAATTCCAAGCCCCTTTTACAGGGACACTGAGGGAAGACCACTTCTGTTTCAACAGTTTCTCGGCCCACTCCATGGGCTCATGTAGGCATGATTATGGAGTCCTCTGATGAGAGGGTCCCACTGGACAACAATCCTGGGAGGCAGACACTGGGCACTGTTCTCTTTCTTTCCAGGGACTGCTGTCTGAAATGCTATGGCAAGAAGGCAAAAGGCAGAACAGAGAGGTCGTGGGCTCTAGGAGTGGTTCCACCTCACTATGGGCTTGGCCTTTGCACCCCTAAGCCCATGATGTGCTGGCCTTTGTCACTCATCCTTAGCATCCCTGACAGTGGCCACCAGTGCTTCCCAATGCATTGTGTGTGTGTGTGTGTGTGTGTGTGTGTGCGTGCGTGTGTGACTGTATCCCAGTTTCTAGGACACCAAGACTTTCCCCCTCTTCCCCAGGCATCCTGGAGGGCAAGGAGTGAAGGGACACAAAGCACAGAGTTTTGCACTTAATATCCCTGTTCTGTGCCACCATGTTGCCACCAACAACCTATGAGCTCAACCTCCTGGAATGACAAACAAGCCCAGTGCAGGGGAGCCCATATCTGTTCTGAATACTGCACTCCTCGCTGTGGGGAAGGATCCGGCTGAACTCCACACAGAGAGACAGCGCTGGTGTCCGTGGGTGGGAGCTGGGATGCACATGCCCAGGTGTGGAGGTGCCACCTGCCCACTGACCCGGGGCCTCCATATTGGGTGTAGGCTGGAGCTTTTCTCCACCAGCTCCACACACTGATGCACTTTCCTTTTGTTTCATGAGAGACTCAGGTTCTACGTGGGCAAATGTGAACTAGGAGCTCCATTCATTTCGTCTTTAGGGAAGGTGAGGAGGGAGAGAGGCAGACCTTCAGGCACCAGCTCTGCATGCATGGGTGAGGCCACCGAGCTGTGCCTACTGCCCAACTCTGTGTGTACTCTGACTTCTATTGCAAGGCACAGCCTATATCAGGCCAGCATTCTGGGCCCCTCCTTCCCTGAGCATATTCAGGGGCCACAGTGCTGGGTGACAATGTCCCCAGCTATCTGCTCTTCGTTACCCCCAGATCCAGGAGTCCCAAAGGGGCAGCCTTGTCCCTGACCTACAAAAGTGCCTGAGTGGATCCAGCCCATCTTCCCACAAACCTTCCGCTGTATCCTAAGACTACAGGACTCAGAAGGAGCTGGTACAGGTTTTTATTGACCAAGGCAGCGTCAGCCTTGCACAGGTGTGGTTGAGATCAAGAAGAAAGGGAGAGGGTAGAGCTTGTGGGGGTCCACACTGCCAGGAGAAGATCAGCTGTGTTAGGACACCAGAAAGATTGCTGGAATGTGTCAGGGGTGCATCACGGAGTTGGGGACCCTGCAGGAGAGGGCTGGAGTAAAGGGCAGTCAGTATGGCGAGGCATGAATCAGAACTTCAGGCATCACAACAGCTAAAACTGGTCACAGAGATGTAGTCATCCCAAGGCCTGCTGTAGATCACAAAGCTGCAGTGTTGATCCTGACAAAAGAAGAGAGAGAGATGCTGAATTCATCTTCAGGAAATAGGGGGTACTTCAGCCACAGGCATTAGAGAGAAGAAATGGTGGAGTGGAAGTCCCTGCACGATGCTGTCTCAAGCTCAGTGATCCTAGCTCCTTCCCCATGGCCCCCTGGGAGAAAGAGCACACTGCAGGTGCAGGAGCTCAGAGGTCACAGGCAAGGCAGGTACTCACTACCTCAGCTCCTCCACCTCAGTTCATCACTGTTCTGAGAGGCACCCAAGGCTGGGGGCCCAGAAACCCATGTGGGTGGGTTGACAGGGACTTAGTGCCCAGATTACAGCTTCCTGGGCCCTCGTTGTTAACTGACACAGAAGCTGAGGGCAGGGCAGGGTCTCAGTCCTCTCAGGCCTACCTACTGGCCAGGCTCTTCCCTGGGAAAGTCTGTGATTCCCAGAGCCCTCTCACTCCTCGCCAGCCCTGCTGCTGTTACTCCCACCACGCAAGAGCACACGAAATACAGGGCTTGCTTCCTAGCACCCCTTCTGAGGGTCATGTTCAGCACCCTGACCAACCCTGTGTGCACAGTGCTGCTCTGCTGCCCAAGTGACCACAGATGTGCACATACATACACTCGCACTCACATGCTCCTCTCCATGTGACCCACAAGTGTGCACACACACCCCAAGACTTACTCACGCACCTCATATGCACACAGGGACACAAGCTCACCACCCCTACTACATGTGTGATTGGCTGCGGCTCCCTCAGACCCAGACCTGCTGCAGATCTTTTGTTTGGAAGGGACACTCAGCCTGTGTGTACTGGGCCTGGGTACATGTGGTTCTGCCGATCTCCATGCTCAAGTAGTAGTTTGTTCCACAACCTAAGGTAGGTAAAACGAGCCACTCGGTGACCCATCTCCCTCACACAGAGCAGCTGCTGGATTGATGAGGTCAATGTGATTGCTGGGGCTTAGCCTGCACTCATAAGCATTCAAGTGCACTCCTGCTGGATGCAAGCCATTGCTTCCTGAGGGACAGATGCAGGACCTGCTCCAAGAAGTCTTCTGCAGCATAGTAAGAGCAGGAATAGGTAAACAGCAGGCTGCATAAAGGTCTGGATGCCCTAATGTACTGTGGGAGGGGAGGCTACTGCAAGGAGTAGCAGGGCTGCCCAAATAGGTAGGCAGGGCTCTGTGCCCAGCTCTGGGTGCACCAGATCCTGGCATGCACACCCTTCCAGGATCCAACCTTACCCAGAATCCCTAGTGTGGATTAAAGACAGTATCCTAAAGGACATAGACCACCCCCCCCCAACTGGCCAAGGTAGCAAGCACAGAGCAGTGGCTCTACGGGATAGGAGAGTGAGTCGAGACAGGCTACAGGGACTAGAAATGTCCTCAGTAGACATTGGTCACACAGCATGAAGCTCAGTGGGTGACTGAGTGTGAGTGTGGCTTGCTAAGGCCAGCCTGGTCCTTGACTGGAGGGCAGGTTCCTCTGAGCAGGTAGAGTCCACAGTGCGGTGCATCCTAAGGTTCAGAAGAAGCCACACAATCCACACACAGATCTATGTGTTACAAGGAACCAGGAGCAGGGCCCATGTAGCCAAGAGTGACCACAGGAGAGATAGTCACAGGGTTCAGGGTGCCCTCTGCTCCTATTGCTTCTGCTCTACAAATTTGATGTCGTGTCAGTGTCATGAGATGAAGCACAGGGAGTGGAGGTGAGGAGAGCAGGGCACAGGCAGGAGGTTGTGTGTCTGCTGTGCATTCACACAGCAGCTTTATATTGGTTTATCGCTCACACAGATCCTACTCCAGGGTGTGGTAGTTGGCATTAAGCTGGGACTCTCTGACCCTGTCCTGACACAAGCTACCTCTGCCAGCTGGGGCTAGCACAGCACCTAAAGAAGGGCTACCCACGGTGTGTGCCATGACCCAGACCCTGCTGCAGATGACAGGTTCTGGATACAGCTGCTAAGAACTAGGGTGCAACAAGCAGGGATTTCTGCTGCACGGGGAGCTGGGCTTGGTCTGCAGGGTGCAGTTGTGGGTTCACCTGGAGGGCACTGGGCAGGGTTTCTTTCGGACACAGGCCACCCAAGGAAAAGCCCATCCATCCCTTGAGCCCCAGAGGATACTGTCCTGATGATGGGCACTGACCACCTTCACCGTGCGGCTGAGATGCTGGTCATTGTTGGCTGCATTGTAGACTTTGAGGGCAAAGGCCACCATCTGTTGGACATCCTTGTCATTAGTGTGTGCCTTCTGCACAAGAGCCCCTGGTGTCTCTCGGTGTTGTCTTGCCCTGGCCACATGGCTCAGAGCCATAGCCACAGCCAAGGTAGACAACAGGAGCAGTGGGACACGCATGGTCAAGGCCATGACTGCTGGATGTGGAGCTGCAGGGAGCAGAGGTCAAGTGTGCTGCCTGCTCTGGGCACTGCTTTTATCCCAGAGGGTTGAAAATGCTGCTCTGCCACTCCCTATCCTGTTCTCTTCCTCGTTACCGCCTCACCCCACTCAGCTTTCTTCTGCTCCATCTGCCCACACTGCTCCTAACCTGGCCCCTATGGTCTCTATGAGGACATCAAGATCTGGAAGCTGAAAGACTTGGGACCCCTCAACTCCACACATACAGAAATGAGGAAAGAATGCTGTTGGCTTCATGGAGGCCTCAGAGGTCAAACCATCCTTGAGCTCTGCATGAAGCTTGGGGAATCCTTGGAGCAGGAACACTATTCCAGTGGCTCCAGGAATCCTAGTCCCTACTCTGTCCTGGGGAGCTTCTCTGCTAAACACGGGTTATTCCTTTACTTAGGAAAGGGATTCTCCATAAATATTCTGTGTCAGTCAATCAACAGATCTCCCAAGAACTACTCCCAGCCAGATGGTCCAGGGGTGAGATGGGCACAGGTGGCTCAGTTTAGAGGGGACACTGCGTGGCACCCCACAGAGCTGGAATGTTGACTACATGCTACTTTAAGTCTTTGATTGCCATATCAGAAAAGTAAAGACAGGTGTATTTTAATAAAATGTCTATTTAACCTTTATGTTAAATAAATGTCATTAAATGTTACAGGGCAATTCTTAATGAGGCATTTCATTCTGAACAGGAGAGAGGGGGAGAGGAGCAGGAGAGAGTGAGAGTGAGAGTGAGCGAGAGAGAGAGAGGTCTTTGGAATGTGGGTGTTTTTGACTTTAGAAGTGCAGGGAAGGTGTTCATGGGGACTGTCCCCATTTCTTGCCCCCATGGCCCAATTGGTAGTGCCTGAGCCCCAGCTTCAGGAAAGTTGAGGACAGATAAAAACTCTTTGGATCAGGGAATCACTGGAGCGCTTCTGTAAGGACTAGGGACAGAGGCAAGGACACTGGCTGAAAGTCTCTTCGAACCTGAGAGAATGAGGGGTCCTGTCTAGAGCAGACTAAAGAGTGAGCAGAAGATGAACCCAGGGGCAGGTCTGGGGCAGGGATCTCTAGCCTAAGAGCAAGAAACCAGGGGTTAGGGCCACCCAAGCCTTTCAGTAGTCACATCTCACAGCTGTAAATTTCCCTGAGTAGTGGTCATAAAATCACCATGTATAGCATTTGCTGGGCTGGTTTTCGGTCTTATTTTTGTTGCTTTTGATGAAGAGACCATCAGATTCAATCCCACATTCTTGCCTTTTGGGATGGGAATGTGTATTGGATGCCACTCTGTCAGCAGTGCTTAATTTTCCTCTTTTACTTTTACAGGGAATCACAACTCAGAGTTTGGTTTGCTTTCAAAGGAGACTTTGGGCCACTGGAACTGTTGAAATATTAGCAACTCATAGAGATGGCCTGAATGAGTACAGCATAAAAAGATATGTGTAAGATTTTTTGGGAATACAATGGCCACAGAAGCCCGATGTTCAGAAGATAAGTAAATTATCAGGGCTAGTAGCTAACTAGAGTAAGGAGGCAGGCTCTGGGCAGAGGAGATGGGCCATAGTGGGCATGGCCACAAAGTGTGTTCCTCCTTCCCAGCTCTCATCTTGGCCTTCTGTCTCCCCAGTGCCATGACATGTGCTGCTTCTCCTTTATTGTACCCCTCTGCAGTGCAGCACACCAACAATGGACTACAAAATGAGCCAAGAGAAACCTCTACCCCCTAGAAGATGTGGGTGTTCAGTACTGTCTCCAAATGAGGGGAAAGTGACCTTGAAAGGCTGTATTTGGAATGGATTAGGTGGTATTTAGCCAGCAGCTGCTCAGACCTACCTGGAAAGGATAGCAGCAGCCAGAATCAACAGGAGGTGAAGGAAGAATCCCTCTGGACCATAAACTGGGAAATGATCAGTTGCCAAGAAGAACCACCTGCACAAAGATGGTAAAACAGACAACAAAGTTTCAATATAGATGAAGTGGCCTTCGATTAAAGAATCCATGTGGGGTTTTCAAAGCAAGAAAAAACATCAGAGCCTGGCTGCAAACCTCCACAGAAATGTTTTCTTGTTAAGGGCAGAATGTAGTTGCTGACTTTGAGATGAATCTATGCTCTTCACTATGCTGAATACACCACAGACCTTAAGAACTAGAAGACACCACTCTGCTTGTGCTCTGTGAACAGCAGGCCAGACCTGGGGACCATACCAAGGAGGCCCCATTGTTTCAGGTCCATGCAGGTTGCTCATGCTCATGTGTGACCCCTTGACATTGAGTAGGCTGCCTTTATTCGGTCCTTCCATGCTGGTAAAATTATGTTGCTGACAAGAGTCTCCTCAGTGCTCTTGGTTTCATGACTACGTCATTTACAAGGATAGTTACCTGCTGGTATGCTCACAGCCTGGCAACATCTCTGTGTATGTGGAAATTTCATCTGCAAATGAAAATACAAATCAATTATTTCTGTGTGCAAAAGAATGATGCACATTATGGATCTGTGATCACTGTAGACCCAGGGATGCCCATCAAATGGACTTAGGATTAAATGAATAATTATCATTTGTTAGTGACAGAAAGTTTAAAGAAAAATGAAGATTTAGAGCCCCGAACCACCCCACACAGCAAGGCAGAAGCCTCTCTGGGCCACTGGCCAACCCTTGCTGAGCTGCGCCTGTTCCCCATTCACCATCATAAAAACCATGCAGAATCCAAGACAGCAGCAGCTTTGGGGGGCCTATTTCATCTCCCATTGTCATAGAAGCCTTATAGAGCCACATGCTGCCCTCTGACCTTTGCTGCCGAGCCTGGATGAATGTTACAAGTTTCAAAAATGTAAAAAGGATCATAAGGCAGTATGAGACCTCCCACCTGCCAAAGGAAGTCCAGGAGATGGAGGCAGGGAAGAATTTACAAGTCACACATATGAAATTTCTGACTTGAAAGTCAAAATGGAATAGAGATCTAAACATTAAAACAGAAACACTCAATCTCCTGGAAGAGAAAGTTGGAGGAACTCTTGAAGACATAGGGATAGGTAAAGAGTTCATGAACAAATATATATTTGCATGGGAAATACTTGAACGAATCAACTGGGATCAACTCTTCTTGAGGAGCTTCTGCACTTCAAAAGAAATTTAAATAGAGTGAAAAGACAACCCACAAATTTTGAAAAAATTCTAACTAATAGGCAATCAAGCAAAGGTCTTCTGTCTAGAATATATAAAGAACTAAGATATAACAGGGCTCTCAAACTTTTAGACCCAATTCACAAATGGGCATCTGAGATTAATACACACTTCTCAGAGGACGAAATTAAAGAAGCAAATAAATATATGAAAAAATGCTC
>PVKA01008764.1:0-53008 GCA_004027165.1 Ctenomys sociabilis
ATTGATTTTACAGACCAATCACAGTCATACACGTGTACAGATGTCATTGGCAGGATCATAAAAACGGCGGGCTTTTCTCTAAATAGGAGGGGTTAAGGCACAGCAACAAGAACCCGGAAGCCGGATGTAGGCGCCATCTTGGCAGACACGATGGGCGGGGGAGCGAGGAGCGGTCGCCATCTTAAAATGGCTCCCGACACACAGGCAGAGACCATAGGCTAAGGCAGGGGCAGGGCTGACTTCTGTGTGGAAGCTGCCTGGACTCCCAATAGGGCAGGGCACAGGCACGGAACCACCAGTCTAGACAAACCCACAAAGACAGAGATGAATTGGAAAGACACACACACAACACAAGGAAGCTTTACACAGCTGAGCATCTCCAGAGCTGTGGGAATACAAGGTTTCATGAGAGAACCCACCAGCCATGGACTCTTCTTTGGGTATCTCTATACCACCACAGTCAATGTGGCTGTGCAGTGTGGGTCTCAAAGGCATGACTGTGTTGAGATTACTCCAAAAGAAGCATTTTTTAAGACTGTAGTGGACTGGGGAGATAGCTCATTAGAATAAGTGCTTACCTGGCAAGTGCAAGGGTCTGAATTCCACAAAAGTAAATAAATAAGATTATAAATGACTCATGCCTCTACCCCACCATTAATAACTTAGACCCTAAGTAATATTGTTGTTTTTTTTTTTAAAAAAGGAATATTGTTTAGATTTATTTATTTTTTTTTTTTACAGAACCAGAGTTTGAACTCAGGCCCTTGCCCTGCCAGGGAAGTACTTATTCCACTGAGCCACCTGCCCAGCCCCATTATTTTGTTCTTGATCTCAAATATTTTAATGTTGCATCTTTCTTCCTTTCTTTTGTTCTTTCTTTTTCTTTTTCCTATTTATGAGCTTGGATTTTTGTTTGTTCCTTTGTTTGGGGGATTTTTGAACTTGGATTTTGATGGTAGAATGGGTTGCACGTGTAGATAGCCAGTGAAAGATCGTTTCTCTTTTAATTTACAGATGCATCATAAAATTCCCATATTTTGTTTTTGTGGTACAGGGGTTGAACTCAGGACCTTGTACTTGCCAGGCAAGTGCTTATTCTACTAAGCCATCTCCCAGGCCCTAAACCATATTTTTATTTAAAATGTTGTGTCTCATCGTTCTTCACAGCCCACCTGCTGCAGCCATGGCACGCAGACGCCACACACACCTCAGCCTATGGCTTTCTCTTTGGATGGTATGAGTTCTTTAGACATTCCGGCAACCAAATTATTTGCTTTAATGAGGAATTGCAGCTGTTTTCACACAATAACAAAGATTTCAGCCTTGGAGCCAGAGTTACACTTAACATAAAGCACACCACTCATCTTCTCTCCCTCTCCTCAATGGTTCTTCAAAATGTTTACTTTAGGTATAGAAAGCTTCTTAAATATTTCTGAACTATTTAAACAAAGAGAATGCACAATACACCTTGGAATGAATATTATAGACACTGAGTTGTCATTACAACAATTGACAAGCGCAAAGCAGTAGGCAAAGGAGATCCAGAAAGACAGGCTTTCAACTCAACTCCAAAGTTGAGAAATAGCTATCAGGAGATAAAGGGCAGTCACGACAAGAAGATCAAAGTGACAGATGCAGACTGACTTCTGGAAGCTTCTCTCTGTTATCTTTGCTTCATAACTTCAAACAGGACTGAATAAATTGAATCTTTTGAGCAGGGCTTATTGATCTGAACCTATTTTATGATTGAAAAATTAAAATCCTTCAAGATTATCAACAATTGCTTCGAATAATTGGCTTTTGGTGAAACAATCAGATTGTTCAGCGTACAAGTACTTGTAGTTTACTCTGCTGATGATTTTAAAGGTTTTACAGCTTTATTTTTAAAAAGCACTTCTTTGTCTTAATTTTAGCGCTTTAAACTAAACTGTGCAGTTCTGCAGCTTGGTGGCTAAATCATCCTGAGAAAACACATCATGGCTCTGTGACTTCACATCTCTCAGCTGTGAAAAGAGGAGGAAAGAGGCTGTGCAGCTTGGAGAGGTGACAGAGGCACTCTAGCATGCTTCCGAGACTCACAGGACTGAAGGTGTTTAAACGTCATGCCTTTCTTGTAAAGCAAAGGTACACTCTGATTTAACAGTTCCTCAGCTTTTCCAGCAATTCCCAAAAATGTTTGCTTATTGGTTAAAAATAATTGTGAGACTGGTAGAAAGAGCACATTTGTTAAATAGCGACCAGGAAAGCCTGCATGAATGAATCAATGAAAATGGAATCATAGGTGACAGCAGCTGAGGAAACAGAGCTAAGTGGAAGATGAGCTAGCCAGGACATGAAAAAGGAGGAAGAATCTAGGCCGTCCCATGTCCATGGTCTTAGCAGAAAATACATATGATGAAACAAATATCCTGGAGCGGGGGAGATAGCTCAGTTGAATAAGTGCTTGCCTGGCAAGTACAAGGGACTGAGTTCAATCACTGGCTCTGAAAAAAAAAGAAAAAAGAAACAAATATCATAAGGCATGTGACACTTACCATTCCTGTGGAATGGGTAGGGAATATCAGGAGCTGTCTCTGAGAAGATGAATTTCAGTGTGTGTGTGTGTGTGTGTGTGTGTGTGTTTGTACCAGGGACTGAACTGAAGACCTTACACTTGCCAACCAGGCGCTTATGCCACTGAGCTATCTCCTGAGCCAAAAGGTAAGTTAAGAGAAATAATGCTATAATGTTTACCAGAGCCTCAGATTTAATTTCAGTGCTCCATTTGTTAGCTTTTTTAACCCTAGGTGTGTTATTTAAATATATCTCAAATTCCTCATTCAAAAAGAATATAATGTTAGCTGGGAGTCGTGGTGCACCCATCTAATCCCAACATTCTGGAAAGCTGAAGCAGGAGGACCTTAGTGTAAAGTCAGCCTGGTAACTTATCAACTTAGAATAATTAAATAAACACATAAATAAATAAGGGCTGGACATGTACCTCAAGGTGAAGGCCCTGAGGCCAGCCCACAGCACGCGTGCGCACACGTGCGCACGTGTGTGCATTTGCACACATGCACACATACACACACACACTATATTGTTGTAAGACCACTGCCATCCTAACAGTGTAAATGTACCTTATGTTGCTGTAGCACTTGGTTGCCCTGCAGAGCCCCTGGTCCAGCTACAGTGGTCCTTACACGGCAGAGAGAAGCTTGATTCCCACTACTCTCTGAGTTGTCTCATTTTCTCCTTTCATGTCATGGATTAAAAAAACAATGACTGAGTAACAGACATAATGCTGGGTAGAAGGGTATTTTGGGGAAGAGATTTTTTTTTTTTATCAATTTCTGTCTAAATACATGTTTGGATGCTTCTATTATTATAGGCAGCTGAGTTACATAGAAATATAAGGGCAATCAGACAGGGTTAGACCCTCAATGGAAATAACATGGAAAACAAGATACCTTACAACTGGGCCGGCCAAACAGCTAAGTGGATTAAAGTGCCTGCAAGGAGGTACAGGGGCCAGAGATTTGATCCCCTAGCCTACCATGCTGGCCCCTCACCCCTGGGGCACACTGAGATGCCAATTGAGACTGGGTATGGTGGCATGAGCCTGTAATCCCAGCTCTTGGGAGACTGTAATCCCAGTTCTAAATCAGATTCATTATGAGTCTGATTTAGTAGTGAGACTCTGAACACCCTGTGGATCCTTCCCTAAGATACAGGCAAAAAAAAAGTGTGTGTGTGTATATATATATATATATATATATATATATATATATATATATATATGTATATATACAACCTGGAAGAGACAGCTTCTGGGGAAACCCACTGGGGTCCCCCTTCTGTCCCTCTCTTGGACAGAAGCTTTCTCTGTAGCACTTCCCAGGGTTACTGACCCAGAGTAGTTGCAAACAAGTGTTAGGTTTTTCTGCAGCAGAGAATAAAAAAGCAGAAGAAAAAGGAAAAGGAGCTGGTCAGATAGCACAGTGGCCAGGGTATGATCCCCTACATGCTGTGCTGGCCCTGCCCCCAGGGTATGCTGAGAGGAGACTGAGACTTGAAGTGGTGGCCTGCGCCTGTAATCCCAGCACTTGGGAGGCTGAACACAGGAGGATCACTACGAGTCTGATCTGTGTAGTGAGACCCTGTAGACCCTGTAGACCTTGTACTAAATACATTTAAAAAGCAGGGGAAAGAGGGAGGGGGGATGTGTTTTTATTATCTCTGAGGACAAGGAGAGAATCCAAGGGAGGCAGGGGATCCTCTGAGCCAAGACAAAGGAGGGCTGAGACTTTTGTAGGGACAGAGTTTATGTTAACCCCGGGGGTTCCGATGAGAAGCCCACGTGCACGGCTCTGCTGGGTATCTGTGTTCTGGACTCTCTGCCTGGACAGTGTAGCCACACCCTGACCCCCTAGCTCAGCTCCTGGGCACTAGGTTCACAGCCAATCAGGAAATTGCTACTGCTGGTTTTCAGTTCTTTGTGCATGTCTGAGGCAAAACCAAGCAAGTTCTGATAGGTTAGTTTTGCCCAAGCGAGCATTTGGTAAGATAGCTGACCCCAGAGCATCCCGGGCATGAAGGAAATGCCAGAGAAGAATTCCAGACAGGAGGACCATTGTCATCCTTGTGGCTGCTGAGTGTGTCCACACCCAGGCGTGCTCTGCAGAGCACACTGCTTTTCCAGTGTCAATGAATTACATCCTTCTGCACCCTTGGGTGACCTGTGCAGTTTTTTTTTTTTTTCTTTTTGGTAGAATTGGGGATAGAACTCAGGCCCTTGCACATGCTAGGGAAGCGCTTATTCCACTGAACCATCTCCCTGGTCTTGTACAGTTCTTTGTCCAGGACATGGGGAGCCTGGAAAGAATTTTCCTGGGGCCCCAAATCTGATGACAGAAGCAGTGCCTGATCAGTGTTCACCCATAGGCCATGTGGGTTTCAATCGTTGTTATTGGGTTTTTGGTGCTGGAGTCCCCTTCTGGGAGTGGTTTTTAGGTTCTCTCTGTCCTGAGCAAAGAACTGGTCGGGGCGAGCACAAAAGGTAGCAACGTTGTAGAAAGCAAGGTCGTACTTTTCCTACTAAAGGTAGGAAAAGAAACAGGCTCTGCACAGCAAGTTGGAATCAAGTACAAGAAGGAACAGAGGCACAACCTATAGTGTAAGGATGGCCAAGTGCAAAAGGGGAATCAGTGGTAAAAGCTCCATGGGGAAGTGTTTCTGAATTGCCCGATTCTCAAACTAAAGCCAGGTCCTGGACCCAAGCTACCCATTTAGAGTATCAATCCCTGGTGTCCATCCCTCAGCAGGTCTGTGGGAACATTTGTGTAACCTTCTGTCCTGAGGTCTGGCCCACAGTGGAACATCATTTTGTCTTCCATGCTGGCTCCATCAAGGACCACGTGCCTTGCTGGGCCTGTGTTGTGCTGGCCACTAAAACTGGGCATGGTGGCACACACCTGTGATTGCATCGATGAGGATGAGGATGAGGTGGACACAGGAGGATCACTATGGGTCTGAGCTGTGTAGTGCGACTCTGTACCAAACATTTTAGCATAATACAATACTGTTGTAGGCAGCTGAATTAGAAATATTATAGGCAGTCAGACAGGGCCACACCCTAAAGGAGACAAGATGGAAGACAAGGTGATTTTGCAACTTGGAAGAGATATATACTCCCCGCTGTGGGCCAAAAATCAAGATAAAAGAGGAAACAGTTACATACTTCCCTTGGGATGGGCATCAGGGATTGATATTCTAAATAGGTATCAATCACCTTCAAAAAGGCCCAGTGAGTCACTAACTCAACCCTCAACAGGAAGAGACCCCGTCTTGTATTCAGGCCCATTTGCTACATGACTCATTTAGTTCTTCTTCATTTGGTACTGGATAATCAATTTTACCTGAGCAATAGTGCTTGTGGTCATAGCTTTGTCCCCCCTCATGCCTACCTAGCGAGTTCCTATGTTCTCCACCAACTTAGACCCACCTCAGACCCACCTCATCTCATGGTTTTACACTATAGAAGTCCCTGGAAGACAGTTTCCTTGGAACAATGCACTTGGTCCCCCCTTTCTGTTGCTCTCTCAGACAGAAGTTTTCTTTCCTCCAATAAAATATATTCTGCTCACAATCTCTGTTTGTTTTGAAAATTCATTCTTCGGTTTCATTTATTTTTAGTTTTAGTTTTTTGGCAGAACTGGGGATTGAACTCAGGTCCTTGCACTTGCTAGGCAAGCACTCATTCTACTGAACTATCTCCCGGTCCTTATTCTTCGGATTTAGAGAACACAAACTCATCCTAGATACCTTTCTGATCAGAAGTTTCATTTGTTCTCCTATAGCAATAACAATTTATATTATTATTATTATTAATTTTATGTATTTGGTACAGGGTCTCACCTAGCAGCTAGGACTCCCAGTGATCCTCCTATGTCAGCCTCCCCAGAGATGAGATTACAGGCTGCGCCACTGTTGCAGGCAGCAGAGTTAGACAGAAATATTTTTTAGGCAGTCAGGTAGGGACAGGCCCTCAAAGAAATAATACAGGAAACAAGAGGCAAGCAACTCTGGGAATGACTGTGAACCAGACCTAAAGGCCAAACAAATGCTAAAAGAGTAACACCAGGGATTGATATTCTAAATAGGTAGTGTTCACCTGAAAATATCCAAGTGAGTCACTAGCCCAACCCCTAAAGGGAAGAGACCCTGTCCCATATTCATTCCCGCTTACTATGTGACTTGCTTCCCCATTTGGTCCGGGGCCTAATCAACTTTACCTGAACAATGGTGCTTGTAATCCCATGGTTTTGTCCCACCCCACATCCCCCTGAGCGAGACGCCTTCTCTACTTTAATCCCTCATGGTTTTGCCCTATAAAAGTCCCTAAAAGAGGCAGCTTCTTGGGCAACCCGCTCAGGCCTCCCTTCTGTCCCTCTCCAACAGAAGCTTTTCTATCCAATAAAGTTTTTCCTCAGCCTCCGTTTGTTCCTAAAATTCATCCTTGGGTTTTAGAGAACAGGAACTCACCAAGGTCAGGTTGGGAGTTTTACTTCCCTATATCACCACCACGCCCAGTCTGGGTGGCTAGGTTCAGTGCGTGGGGCAGGGCCAGCATGGCATGTGGTACTGGGGATCGAACCTGGCTCCTTGCTCGGGGCCAGGCAGGCCTTACTCTGCTGAGCCATCTCCACAGAGTAATACAAATTTAAAATACACATAGATGCATGCTCATGCACACAAATGTTTATTGTATATTTCTCAGTAAGAACATGTTTTTAAAAATAGATGATAGGTTTCTTGCACATTGAGCAAAACTGACTTAATAGTCAGGACAATTAAACATAAAATAGTAAATGACAATTCATGACTTGTGCAATATTTATAACACTTAGAACAGGCCCACAATTGTAGTTTAAAAGTCAAGAATTTGTTGAGCCAGGGATGTAGCTCAGCTCAGTCCAGTGTCTGCCTAGCAAGTGTAGACTTCAATTCGCAGTACCAAAAAAGAAAATAGTAAAAATAAGACCAAAAAAAGTCCCTTTAGAAAAAACAAAACAAAACAAAAAAAACCTTTAATGGGACTGGCCAAATAGCTCAGTGGATTAAAGCACCTGCAAGCAGGTGGGGGGGGGCGGTTGCTGAGGGGAGTTACCTCCCAGACCTGCCGGCTGGCCCCACCTCCAGGGCATGCTGAGACAGAGACTGGGACTAGGCGGTAGCGCGCGGCTGTAATCCCAGCTCTTGGGAGGCTGGAAACAGACGGATCACTATAGGTCCGATTTGGTATTGAGACCCTGAACACCCTGTAGACCCTCCCCTGAAATGCAAAAAAAAATTAATAATAATAATAGTAGTAATAATAATAATAATAGTAATAATAATAATAAATTGTTGCAGAGGTGAGTACCTAGCTCTAGTTCCTCATTTTTCAGGTAAGCAAGTTTGAGTCCAGAAAGCCGCTCTCTGGAGGTTAGAGAGCATCGGGACCTTCTGATTCTATGAAGTCTTTCTGAGTCTGTTTATCTTATCCCAAATAACCAAGTAGATATTACTCATGCTTCAATTATTGTGTCCCTTAGATTACACTCCAATTTTGTGCAACACCATAATCTAAGGAGACAATCTGGTCCCGTTTGCCAAATCTAGGGATAGGCTTATAGACACTGCTTTATCCTGTATACCGATTGCTCAATTTGTTGTTTGGCTTGTTACACTTTTACAGCATAGATTAAAATGATGCCAAGATAATGCAACCCCTGCAGTTTGGGGGTGCAGGATCCTCACCTCGATTAAGTGCGGCCCTCCCCTCTGCTGTGGCCTTCAGTTGGCCAGGGCCTGAGAGACAGTCCAGGGCTGCCTGCAGTTTCAAGGCCCGAGGTAAAGGGGAGAAACCACATTTCCGCCATTCCGTGTTGGGAGGGAGCTGGTCAGACCCTCCCTCCACACCAGCAAGGTCTGGCCACTGCCACAGCTAAGCTTTGGGGTCCCGCAGTGTCCCAGGGCTCCTGCGTGGAGCCTTTTGCCTTCTGTGACACACAAGCAGGACCAGGGCATCTGGTTATAGAGTTCTCCAGTTACTTAGGTGAACAAGTAAGTACTCCTACCCCACTTGGCATTTCAAAAGTGTCCATCTTTGGAAATTGAAGCAAGAACAAAGTTACAAGAACTGCAGCAGAGAAGGATGGAACAGTATCTCCTGAAGGAAAACGGATCCCTTGTGAGACCACAGAGCTAGATGAGCTCAGACACAGCACACAGCTTAGTAGTGCCCATTTTCTCTTGGGCAAGATGCCTAAAGTGTAAAACAACAACAACAAAATAAAAGCAACAGCAAGCCGGGCGTGGTGGCGCAGGCCTGTAATCCCAGCACTCGGGAGGCTGAAGCAGGAGGATTGTTGTGAGTTCGAGACCAGCCTGAGCTACAAAGTGAGCTTAAGGCCAGCCTGAACTGCATAGTGAGACCCTGTCTCAAAAAGGAAAAAAAAAAAAAAAAGCAAAAGCAAAAAACAAAACAAAGGACAGAAGGCAGCCACTTAGAAGAAACAAAGCTAGGTAGAAAAGCGGCAAGGAAGTAGATTGTAAACCTTGCACCCTGTAAGGAGAGCTGCAGGGTGGGGAGATAGCTCAGAGGCATAGGATCATCCCTGGCAAACACAAGGTCATGAGTTCAATCCCCCAGACTAAAAAAAAAAAAAGCTACAGCTTCGGGATACAAGCCCAACTACTTTCTTTCTCCTCTCCCAAGCACAGTAAACCTGGACGTGCTCTTCACTATACAGGGGTTTTCCCTTTCACTTTTTACTTGCAAATGGCCTCCTTAACCTGTGAATAGGCACCTTTAGTACTTCCCTGCAAACGACCACCATCTCGCTAGGGGAGGGCCACCCACTACACCGGACGAAGACCGCAGCTGGGCACATTCCGCACATTCCCACCACCAGGCCCACAAAGGACCCTGGTTACCAGCTGCGCTTTGTCCCTCCTTAGAGCACCTGCACCGTCCCGAGGGGGTGGATTCTGCTTCTGGTTTTTTTGTTTGTTTGTTTTAAATTTTATTGTGAAGCAAATAGCAAAGAGGGTTTCAAAACAGGTTAGTAGGACAGTTTCAATATTGTTGTCTTTATAGTAGTTATTCACAGCACAAGATGCAGACATGACACCCTGTCCACAGACATTATTAGAACAAATCTTTCTATTCATTGAATTAAGAGAAAGTAGCTGTATACCCATCCTAACTGTTTTGTATATACAGATACAAAATGGCCCTTCACTTGTATCCCCTTTTTTGTTTAGTTTTTCTCAGTGATAGGTATTCCATTGCCATTTAATTTTTTTTTTTTTTTTTAGGGGGAGGGTTGAAACCAGGGGTTGAACTCAGGCCCTTGAGCTTGCCAGGCAAGCACTTATTCTACTGAGCCATCTCCCTGATCCCCCATTTAAATATTGTGGGTGCGTGAATTCAGCAAAATAATCTAACATAGTCCAGTAGTCCATAATTGTAGAGAGTTATCCGTAGACTAGCAATGTCAGAAGTTGTTGTCTTGGGGCCAGGGAGATAGCTCAGTAGAATAAGCCCTTCCCTGGTAAGTGCAAGGGTCTGAGTTCAATCCCTAGTTCCACCAAAAAAAAAAAAAAAAAAAAAAAAATTGTTGACTTGAGCTCAACATCTTCTGTTTAATAAGCCCTTCCCTTGATAGTTTCTGAAGCTTCCTGAATTTTTTTTTCTGATGCAAGTCCATGAATCCACAAGTTCATTCTACAAAAAGGGTGTGTAAAATTGCTCATTTCTGTCTTAGTGCCCCCAAACCCAGATCAAAGATTGTGCACAGATAACAGGCAAAGCTGGCTGGCAAGTGTGACCTGTGCATTGCAAACTCCCAGGACATGTGCTCAGGACAGTGCCCACAGCCCTGCTTGTGAACTTCTTCCACAGCTGGAGCTGATCTCACACAGGATAGGGTGGACCTGACCTCAGCCTGAAGAGTGGGTGATACAAAAAGACGTGCACACAGGGCTTATGCTACTGCATCCCGCCTGCAGGAGGCAGCCCCACCTGCAGGGTGAGAATCTGCTTTTGCTTGACTCCAACTCATGAGCAGAACCTGGTTCTTTTCCTACCTTTAACACAACTTTGATAACATGTGTGCTTCTGGCCAACCCTTTTCTTTCTTTCTTTTTTTTTTTTTAATTCCTTTATTTATTACAGTGTCTCGCTACACATCACGGATTCTTTGTTTGCGGGGGTGGGGGGTGAGCTCAGCCAGCCCTGCGGGGAGGGGCTGTCATGGCATGTGGTGCTGGGGCTCGAACCGAGGTCCCTCAGAGGCGCTCTAGACCGCTGAGCTATCTTGCCAGCCCCTGGCCAACCCTTTTCTCAGGACAGAAAGAACCTAGACGCCACCCCCAGAAGGAGACTACTGCCCCCAAGACCCAATGATGCCCTCAGTCTTCCCCTCTGCTGGCTCCCTGTCTGGCTCCCACTTCCTTCATCCCCTTCTCTCCTCCTGCCTGCCTTCCTGGCCCACCCACCCCTAGCCTGAAGGCCTCTACCTCCAGCTTCGAGACTCTTAGAAATTCCTCTTTCAACACGGGTCTTTGTCTTGGAAGAGTTCTCTGGCCCACCCTGCCTCTATTTCCTTTCCCTTCAGACAATGATAACCCTGGTAATCAATAAACCTTAATACTTATTAACTGCTATTTTATAGAGGTTAAATATCTTCACTTTCTGATGTTCACCTCATGCCTCAAACTCTAGCATTTAGTGTTGAGTGGGCTGAAACCAGAGGGAAACGACAAGGGCAATGCCTAATCTCTTTGAAACAGACTGGGACAGGTGACTGTGTCTGTCTGTGCTGTCACTGAATAGTTGCAACCCACCACCAGCTTCAAGGAATCACACACCTGTCCTGCATTACCCCTTCCTAAAGGGGTACAAAATATAATCACCTGCGAACTTGTACAGCCAACAGTATGCAGGAATTGCGCAGGAAGGCCCATCGTCATTGTGTTATTAGAGGGGCACGTGTACGAAGTGTGGGTGTCTGCAAGCAGCATGCAGCTTCACCCTTACAGGAAATGATGAGTCTTCCCTTGGAGAACTGATCCAAGTAGAGACATAGGGGCTGGCAAGACAGCTCAGTGGTCTAAAGCGCCTGCTGAAGCAAGTTTAGGCAAAGCACAGGGACTGCAGCTTGATCCCTGGCACCATATGCTGTGCCAGCCCTGTCCGGGCTGGGCTGGCCACAAAACAATAGAGGCACAATGAACCAATTCATTCATATATGGGAAGGGTCTATAGGGTGTTTAGCATCTCACTACTAGATTGGACTCCTAGTGAGTCACTTGTTACAGCCTCCCAAGAGCTGGAATTGTAGGCATGTGCCACCATGCCCAACCTCAATTGCCGTCTCAGTGGGGCAGGGCTGGCACAGCAGGCCCAGGGATCGAACTCTGGCCCCTGCACCTGCTTGCAGGTACTTTAATCCACTGAGCTATTTGGCCAATTCTGGACCAATTCTCAAATCAGATATTCTTGATTGAACCAGAGTGCCTTCTAAAGAATGGCAGTGTAATAATGATTGTTGGAATATAATGAAATGATACAGATGACCCATATTTAATGTTCATAGTTTTCTACTTAAGTGCAAGTAGTAAATCTGCCACTTGAAATGTGACCTTTCTTGCCCATCTTAAATGCATTCTTAACATCCCCAGAGACTTTATGTTAAAACAAGAAAATAGGAGCTGGGGAGATGGCTCAGTAGAGTAAGTGCTTGCTTGGCAAGCACAAGGGCTTGAGTTTCAATCCCTGGTTCTGCCAAAAGAAAAAAAGAAAGAAAGAAAAAGAAAGTAGTCATTCTCCATTTTTTAGGATTTTTTTTTTTTGGGGGGGTGTTGCTCAGGCTGCCTTAAGGGCAGGCTTGGTAAGGCATGTGGAGCTGGGGATGACCAGGGTACCCTGCACCAGATTTGGGTTTGCCAGGGCATGCACTTAAGCAACTGAGCTAACCCACAAGCCCCCTATTCTCTTTTTTGAATGAGTGTCAGTCTGACTAACTAAGGGCCAGCATACTGTCCCTTTGTCCCTGAGGTTGTCCCTCTTTTTTCAGACTTTTTCCTTCAGTATTCCCTGGAGAAGCTCACTGCATCAGGGCACCATCTCTCAAGGACAATTCTGTCCCATGACTAGGTAACTGCAGATTACAAAAACCTGAATCAAACCACAAGCCTGAGTTCAATCCCTGGTTTCACAAAAAAAAAAAAAAAAAAAAAAAAAAAAAAAAAAAAAAAGAAAAGAAAAAGAAACGAAAACCTGAATCAGTATTATAAACCTCAAAACCAGTATGAACCCATGGGGGTATCTGGACTTACAGTGGAGACAGTTCAACGTCATATGCCTCAGTGGGCTGGGAGGGCCTGTCTGGGTGGGCAAGCTGTGCAGCATTTCAGACTTGCAGACATGCATAGGTGAGAAATGCCCACTCCAGGAGGCTGATTCTGTTAATGTGCAGTGCTGTATTATCAGCTCTGCTCTCTACAGGCAAAGAATAAAATTCTTCCACACATTCCTGACAAAGCACAAGTACATTAATTTTTGTGTGCAACCTCACCTTCATACAGAAGTGCTCCTAGAAAATGTATTGTGGGAAGATGTCGAAAATGGAGAATCTGCACTGCTGTTCACACAGGCTTCCAGGGCCAGGAGGTCAGTTGGAGAAGATGAAAGGAAGCCGTTTTGAAAGAAGGAGAAAAATAGAAGTCTACATCACAGACACCAATAGCTAATAGTGCAACTGCTTCAAAAGCAAATAATAGACATACAAATTCTATTTATGAATAATTAGGATTATAAGGTATTTGAAGGGTAAATTATATATTTTTAACGAGAAATCTGGATTCCACCAATCCTAAGACACTCACATACCACCACCACCACCACCACCACCACCACCACCACCAAATTGGAAATTTTTTTTTTTTTTTTTTTGTCTTTTTGAGACAGGGTCTCACTATGCAGTTCAGGCTGGTCTTAAGCTCACTTTGTAGTTCAGGGAAGCACTTATTCCACAGAGCCATGCCCCCGGCCCCTCACTTTGTAGTTCAGACTGGTCGCCAACTCACAACAATCCTGTCTCAGCCTCCTGAGTGCTGGGATTACAGGCATGAGCCACCACGCCCGGCTTCAAATTGGAAATTTAACATGCAGGTGGTTTTTTTTGTTTTGTTTTGTTTTGGGTTTTTTTTTTTTTTTTGGTATAACTAGGGATTGTACTCAGATCTTATACTTGCCAGGGAAGCGCCTCTTCTACTGAGCCATCTCCCTGGCTCAGCATGCAGGTGTTTACAGAAACTAAGATCTCCCTTGTAGACACAGCATCAGAGCAAATATCAAAGGGCAGTGTTCTATGGTACAGAATTTTATGTGAACTGACAGGACCCAACTTACTTATGAAACACCTAGACATAAAATGAGCTATTTTGTGTGACACAATACTACCTATTGATATTCGTCTTTTTTTTTCTTTTTTTTTTTTTGGTGGAACTGAGAATTGAACTTCCCAGGAAAGCGCTTTTTACTGAGCCATCTCCCCAGCCCCCATTTCTCCATTTAAAATAAATTAGAGGGAGCTGGGAATATAGCTGAGTGGCATATCCTGGCAAGTGCAAGGTCCTGAGTTCAATCCCTGGTACTGCAAAAAATAAACAAATAATAAAATAAATTAGAAAAATACAATTTCTTGTACTCTATTTTTTAAGATTTG
Organism: Ctenomys sociabilis; assembly: GCA_004027165.1. Lineage (NCBI taxonomy): Eukaryota > Metazoa > Chordata > Mammalia > Rodentia > Ctenomyidae > Ctenomys > Ctenomys sociabilis. The sequence goes on from PVKA01008764.1 coordinate 14,259, forward strand.
GGGATGTTTGTAAAGTGCACTCATAAGATTATCAAAGATTATGGGAGCCGGGAAGATGGCTCAGTAGAATAAGCACTTCACTGGCAATCGCAAGGGCCTAATTTCAGTCTTCAGTTCTGCAAAAAAAAAAATTATTAGAATAATATTCAGATCTTAAAATTCCGCAATAAATTTTAAGAACTCTCTCTCTCTGTGTGTGTGTGTGTGTGTGTGTGTGTGTGTGTGTGTGTGTGTGTGTGTGTGTCTGGCTCAGCCCATGCTGGGGGTGGAGCTGGCACAGCTCGCAGTGCCCGATTGACCGACGGTCCCTGCGCTTACCAAGCTCGCCTAAGCAGGCGCTTTAGACTGCTGAGCTATCTTGCTGGCACCTTAAGAACTCTTGGTTCCAAAAAAAGAACCTCTGGGGTCCTGTACAAGTAATACTGGGATGACGTGCCTAGGACAGTGGTGGCACGCGCGCCACAGCGGGCAAGGAGAGCCCTCCCTGTTGCACACCAACCACGTCACCTCAACATTAGCCCAGCAGCCAAAACTCGCGTGAGCCACAAGGGTAGTGCACAAGCTCAGAAAGGAGGGCGCTAGGTGATGACGTCAGGATCTGCGACTCCTTCCTTTCCGCTCTGGGGAGCTTCCTGTGGTGGGTCAGTGTGTGGACAACGAGATGCACGAATAGTTGTTTTTTTTTTTTTTAATTATTATTATTCTTGGACTAAGTTTTAATGAATTCTTTTCTATTAACACAAAATTTTATTTTATTATTTGTACTTTAGAGAAGGGTGTACAGGGTGTTTAGGGTGTCACTACTAGATCGGACTAGTAGTGATCTGTCTGTTTACAGCCTCCCAAGTGCTGGGATTATAGGCGCGGGCCCCCACGCCCAGCCTCAATTGCCGTCTCAGCGTGTCCTGGGGGTGGGGCTAGCATGGCAGACCTGGGATTGAGTCCCCTGGCCCCTGCGCCTGCTTGCAGCTGCTTTAATCTGCTGAGCTATTTGGCCCTTGACGCAAAATTTTAGCTTTGATATCAAAAAGCTATTTTCTTATGAAAAATGGCAATTTAATAATTAAGATTAATCAAAGATATTCTAATTACAACACTGAGATTCTGCTAATGTTCTTGTGGTATGCCCGGGGCATACTCGAATTTGCAGCAGCATGAGAATTTTTGCAAGAAGAGCAAGGATGTCCGCGTTGCCCTAGACTGGCAGTGATTCCATCCGGAGTACCCACAGTGTAGGAAATACGCCTACGCCCTGATTTCAGAGAAAGCCAAGATCACTGTCTGGTGGAACATTATCTTGCTGGTCCCTGCTGGCCGGCAGCAAATCGCAGTGCTGACTCCTGGCGATAAACACACAGGCTCTGGGCTGCGGTTTGGACACTCGGTCTAGGAAAGGTTGGCCATCATCGTTCTAGGCAGCATCAGGAGCAGGCCCCTTGGGAACTCTTCGGGTGTGCCCCACTAACGTTCTACCTGGAGCACGCCAGAGTTGGTGCTGTAAACATTAGTGATCCCTTCGGTGCTGGCTCTAGCCTCAGACGTTCTGTCCCCCAGCCATCTTCACAGCGTTCTTCTTCCTTTATATTTTCCTTCACATTGTCATTCTTCTCTTGATAGATCATTAAGAGCAAGATCCTCCATAATCTTTCAATAAGCTTCTCTTTTTCTTTTCCATAACAGTTGCTGAGCAGCAGCCAGGCCCACCAGAGCCACCACTTCATGCATCTCGGCTAATGTGTCTCTGTATCTGGTTGCACAGGCTCAACTGACACCTTAAACCTTATAACCAGCTAGTTAGTAAATTCCATCACTTCCAAAACATCCAGAAACTGAAACCATTTCCTCTACTTTCAACCTTCTCTAGCTCTACTTCAAGCACATCTTTTATTTTCCTTCCTTCGTTCTTCCCTCCCTCCCTCCTTCCCTCCCTCCCTGCCCCTTCTCTCTCTCTCTCTCTCTCTCTCTCTTTCTTTCTTTTGAGATAAGGTCCCACTAATTGGTTCAATCTAGGTTTGAACTCACTATGTAGCCCAGGCTGACCTCGAACTCTAGGCCATCCTTCTGCTTCAGCCTCCCTAGTGCTGGGGTTGCAAACCTGCGCCACACACTTGGCCTTAAGCACACATCATCTTTTTCCAGAATTACCATTCCAGGTTCATAGGAGGTCTCCTATGTTTGTCACTGTGCTTTCTCCACTCCCTCCAATCTGTTCTCAGTAGAGAGGACTCCTTCATAATCATGCACCTTATTGTATCCCTCCTCTGCCTGAAACACAATCACATTTATTCTATTCAGAGTAAAAGCTTTCTCCCTGCCTTTTCCTCAGTCCTCTCTGTTTCCTTTACCCTGCTGTGCCTCCGGACCTGAGTCCTGCCACATCACTGCTTTCACCTGGAAGGCAGTGGAGCTGGCTGGAGTGCTCATTTCCTGCATCTCTCCCAGGTTTCAGTTTATCTCCTTCTCAGGGAGAACATTACTACCTAAAGACTGTTTTGACCACCCTGAAAAGCCACTGTCTCTTTTTGGCTTTTTTTCTGAACTGCACTTAATATAATTTATTTTATGCATGTTATTTGTCTTGGCCCTTCCTGAGAATGTGGGATTCTGTAGATCTTTTGTCCCTTATATTCACTGTTAAATTCTCAGTGGCAGGTGCTTAGTGTATGTTTGTTGAATAGATCTTCCACTTATACCTTGTGAAATTTTCTTTTGCCTTGTGAAATTGAAAATATGTATTTAGGGAAAGATGTACAATTATTGCTGTTATTATTATTTTTAGCAGAACCAGGGATTGGACTCAGGCCCTTGCACTTGCCAGAGAAGCACTTAGTCCACTGAGCCATCTCCCTGGCCCCACAATTATTTTTTAACCATCACAGTGAGAAAGTATTACGAACTGGGGCCAAAGATCTCATGTTCACGTCTTGTTTTGTTTTCCTGTACTGCCAATTGAACTCAGGACCTTGCGTTTGCTAGGCTCAGGCACTTAATGCCGCTGAACTACAGCACAGGCTCATGTTCATTTTTTGGCTTCACAGTGCACAAGCTGCCTGCCCCTGGAAATGTTGGCAGCATCTGTCAGACAGTGCTCTTGCCATGTCAGTGGAGATGGAGCCCATGGGTGGCTCATAGATAGAGCACACGGCACTGCTCACCATGGTTCTCACTGAGGTGCCTTGGGAAGTGTACCATGGCTCCTGTCTGTCTTGTCTCCGTAGCCCTCTTGCACTGAAGCAAGCCCTGGGTGGGTTGGTGGCTTTTGGTAGCTGTGTCCACTGAGGAGGGCTGGGCACATCTTAATTAATTCTGTAATTACCCTTTCCACTACTCCTTGGAATGTGAATGATGCATTCTGGTAAAAAAGGTAGGTACCCCAGGACAGAAAGAAGGACTGGAAGTACCCTGGGCCTGGGGCCAGTCCCAAAGCTGTGGGGATCCTGGTGTGGGCCTGCTGGAGGTAACCCTGGGGCACAGGCCTATAGGTCAGGCTGCGTTGGCTCTGAATGCACCAAGCTGTTTCCATTTTAGGAGCTCAGAGAAGTTCGTTGGCTTAAGTGTGTTATAGCAGTCATGTTGGGTGTTTTTTCCACTGTGGTAGTGACTTCTGCCTCAGAAAGGTGAAGTGTAATTATACTGTTTTTTAGACTGATGAATCAACCTGGAAACCCTTCCCTAAATTATGAAAAGTAGCAACATTTTACCCTAAATCTCCTTTTAGAAGGTACCCTAGCTCAAGGGCTCTCTTTTTTTTTTTTTTTTTTTTTTTTGTCTTTTTTGAGACAGGGTCTTGCTATGCAGTTCAGGCTGGCTTTAAGCTCACTTTGTAGCTCAGGCTGGTCTCGAACTCACAACAATCCTCCTGCCTCAGCCTCCCGAGTGCTGGGATTACAAGCATGCGCCACCACGCCCGGCTCAAGGGCTCTCTTGAAAGAAAGGGAAAGAGGAAAAAAGACTCCAGGAGATTGGGGACATTCAGAAAGACTTGTGTCACCTTTTAGAAGTTTGGAGGAAAAAAGAAACTCACCTTAACAGACGCTCCTGTAGGCTTGTTACTGTAAATACATTTAAATGGAAGTCAAGGTACCTATTACTGTTTTTGGAAGATTTCTGAAGCCAGTATGTAGAAAATAAAAATAAAAAGTTCTATTTAAAAAAAGGGGCCGGGGAGATGGCTCAGTGGAATAAGTGCTTCCCTGGCAAGCGCAAGGGCTTGAGTTCAGTCCCTGGTTCATCCAAAATAACTAACTAACTAAATAATAATAATAAAAAGTTCTGTAAAGCCAGTATGTTGTTAAGAAATCCAAAGATAAGCCAGGCGTGGTGGTGCATGCCTGTAATCCCAGCACTTGGGAGGCTGAGGCAGGAAGACTGTAGTGAGTTCGAGACCAGCCTGAGCTACAAAGTGAGCTTAGGGCCAGCCTGAACTGCATACAGAGACCCTGTCTCAAAAAGACAAAAAAAAAAAAAAAAAAAATCCAAACATGAGAGATGAGTTAGAGCAGACTCTGACTTAGTTCCCAGAAAATACAATATTTTATAAAAGAGGGCAGTGTAATCATTTTCTTATGCTACCTACTCAGGTATTATATGTTTAGGGGAAATTCATGGCAGATCTTCACAAAAATCTACTTAGAATGTAAAGAAATAAGACCAAATGCCAATTACATTTGAATAGCCACCTTGTGTCCCAATAAGAATTTTGAATGCATGAAATGTATACTCAAAAAAAAAAAAAAGAGAAATGTATACTCTTCACAGTGCTAGAAGAAATGAATTGAAAATAATGTCTGTGGATTTAGAGAATTAGAAGATATTCAGAAGTTGAAAAGGAACTCAATTTTATCTTCCCACGTAAGATAATCAAGTAATTGATTGACTTAAAGACCAAGCTAGATTAAGAAAATGTTCCTCAGGGGCTGGGAGATGGCTCAGTAGAATAAGCACTTGCCTGGCAAGCACAAGGGCCCTGGTTCTGCCAAAAAAAGAAAAAAAAAAGGAAACTCTCCTCACTAGCATGGAAATATGCTTTAGAAATGGGGCATGGATACATGACTTAGCCATAACCAAGCCTAAAATGCCCAGATGCCAAAGAGCTGAAACTGAGCAACGGGGGGTGGGGGGTAGGGGGTGTTCCATACATTCAAGTAGTTAATCTGGACACTGTGGGCCTTTGAAACTTTTCTTTCTTTCTTTTTTTTTTTTTTTTTTTTTTTTTGCAGAACTGGGGATTGAACTCAGGCCCTTGTGCTTTGTCAAGTCGCCGGTGTACAGTTGTTGTGACATGTTAGAATGGAATGTTAACATTTTTATGGACACACCCCATGTTTCATTCTTTTATTATCATGTGAATTACTGTTAGAAAATTCAATACACTGTCGGTGTGTGTCAGGGTATGAATACTGCATATGCAGGGACACTAAAATTTTACTTGAGATCAGTGCTCTTTAATTTTTTTTTTAAATGTATTTGGTACAGGGTCTCACTATGCAGCTCAGACTCCTAGTGCTCCTTCCCATGTAGGAGTGAAAGTCTCCACAGAACTGCGGTTAGAGCTAAAAGTGCTGCCTCTCCCCCATCAGTGCACATCAGTTCCTCAGCTGCCCAGGTAACAGTCCCGGCTGGGTTCCAGTTGCTCCTATCTCTCAGCAACAGCCGCCCACAGGGATGCGCAGTTGGTATCAGGGATCCACGCTGTATCGCCAGTGCCCCGCTGGCCAGCTGTTCTGCCCTGGACTCCCTGGCTGTCCTATGCGAGCCCTTGGCCACCCGAGATCAGGGTAGGACAATGAGTATTGTAATTATGTCAGCTTTTGGCAAAAAGGCTGTACCACTTGAAATTTTGACTTTGTTATGAGTGAAAAAATTGAGACGAATATATTTCTTTCCAGTAGAAACATTATTTCTTTCCAGATTAGAGATAGAGGGAACCAGAAACTAGAATGTTACTTAAATATTAAGCAGTTTTAAATTGTCTAAATTCAAAAAATGAATTTTTTTTTTTTTTTTTTTTTGGCAAAACCAGGGATTGAACTCAGGCCCTTGTACTTGCTGAGCAAGCACTTATTCTACTGAGCCATCTCCCTGGCCCTGAAATTATTTTATTTAAAGATAATTTCCATCTAAGAAGCTATGAATATTTCTTCAAAGTTTTTGTTTCCAGTTTTCTGAATTTGTAGAGGACAGTGCATTTGTATGGAATCTGTATCACAGATCCCTTCTTGGGATCTGTGGTATAAGGGTCACCTCATTGATGTGGCATAATTTTTTTTTTTATAATGTATTTGGTTGTTACAAGGTTTCACTATGCAGCTGGGACTCCTGGTGATCCTCCTGCCTCAGCCTACCTAGCACTGGGATTACAGGCCTGTGCCACTGTGTCTGGACTGTTGCTGGCTCAGCCCACCCTGGGGGAAGGGCTGGCATGGCATGTGGTGCCGGGGATCAAGCCACAGTCCCTGTGCTTGCCTAAGCTTGCCTAAGTAAGCTCCTTAGCCCACTGAGCTATCTCACCAGCCAATGAGGCATCATTTAGTAAAAGATCCCTCAATGGATAGATACACAAATATGCTATTCAGTGTCAAAGATACATTTACAAAGAATTTTACAGGAGCTTGCCATTTTCTTCATGAAAACAGAAGCCACTGGGTTGCACAAAAGCTCAGCTGCCACAGAGCTAGACTCTAGCTACATAAGACAAAAGCAAACTATCTAGATTTTAGTAATAGTTTTTTTTGGTGGAACCAGGGATTGAACTCAGACCCTTGCACTTGCCGGGCAAGTGATTATTCTACTGAGCCATCTCCCCGGCCCCTTTTTATTTTTATTTATTTATTTTTGACCTAATATTTTAATTGGCAGTCATGACTTTTGTTGAGGTATAACTGGATTGCAATAATATGTACATATTTAATATATGTAATTTGATATTTACACATCTGTATATTCATAAGCATTCCTTATAAACAAGATAATGAGTATATCTTCTTTGAAACTTATTTATTAATTTCTAATAATACTCCCATAATCTGATCTTTTCTTTAAATGCATTTCATTGTTACAGCATCTTACTATGCAGCTCAGACTCATAGCGATCTTTCTGCTTTCAGCCTCCCCAGTGCTGGGATTATGGACGTGCACCACCATACCTGGACTGTCTCTGGCTCAGCTTGTCCTGGGGGTGGGCTGGTGCTTATGTGGTGCCAGGGATCGAACCGCAGTCCCTGTGCTTGCCTAAGCTTACCTAAGCAGGCACTAGTCTGCTGAGCTGTCTCGCTGGCCCTCCTTAGTCTGATCTTAACTTGAAGAATGAGATATAATTCTTTAATTCATTTTTTCTTTTGTTCTTTAGTAAATGCTTATTATACTTCAATGTTTAAATGCCTACATTTTTTATGGTAATATTATCCCATCAAGGGGTACTGATTTAGCCATAAGAAATATTATTTTCCCAAATGTAAATAATGACTATCACTTACATAGCTCATAATGGGCCTGTTTTACAAGAAATAAAATTCTTAAAAACATAGATTTCTTTAAATACAGACTTTAAAAAAACATTCTCTTCCACACTTCATACTTGAGCAGTTTTTCTAAGGTAGTTTGGACTCCTTTACCTTCTGACCGTGGAGAGAGTGGGCTGAGATGCTTCTTACGCTGACACTGACGGTAACTATTAGCTCTGCATTGTTCTGAGGGGCGGACTGTCTTTCTGCAAAGATCATCCATTCCATTAATGGGACGAGGGGGTGTTGGTTGCCTAGAGCCTACATCTCTTCAGGAATGCCCAGGGGACAGTCTCTTATCTTCAGCAATGTTTCTGAAATTATAAAATATTAAGAATGATGTAAGACCTAAGCAATTAAGTATGAGATTTAGATTGTTGTTAAGAAACAGATATTTTAGCTAGTTGTTTCAGTGTTAGGAATTAAAAAAGACTAACCTATTTATAGACATTGAGATCTTTTCTAATCCAAAAAATTGGAAAACTTGTTTATGTATTTGAGAATTCTACTGGAAATATTATGAAATATGAGAAAAAAAAGTGTGCATAAAACTTTGAATGTAATCATCTCAGTCTGAAAACACACCCCCTGGAGACGGGGTGAGACACGCGAACTCTGAGCACTGTCTCCCTACCTGATTTTATTGTTTGTTTTTTTGGTGGAACCGGGGATTGAACTCAGGCCGTTGAGCTTGCCAGAAAAGTGCTTATCCTACTGAGCCATCTCCCTGGCCCCTCCTATCTGATTTTAAAGGAAGATTCAAACCATACCCCTTACCTGCTAAAGCCACATATACCTGTAACCCTGACACCCTGGACCTACTTGGGAATTTAGCAACACCCTGCATCAGAAAGGGGGCCAGAGACTGGGTATGTCCTTCCTGTGGAGTCCCCAGTACCTCAAAACAATAAAGAACAAATAGGCAAGCTGTGGTGACAGAACAAAACCCCTTCATTTTAAATATTATTCTGCAAATGTTTTTTTCTTTTATTTGCTGCAAAAGGGTTTATTTTCTTTTGGTCCAAGATTTGGGAGGGGGCTCCAGAATAGTGAGAAAGCTGCCTAGTGGCTAGAGGGAAAGGGTCAGGCCAAAGCCCTGAGGCCAGGTGATGCAGGAGCTAGTCCTGCTTGAGGGTCAGCCTCTCAGAGAGGTGCTCCCCTAGTCCGGCCTGGGGCTGCCAGCCTGCGGAGCTTGGGGAGGCGGTCACCTGTTTTCTCGATGAGCTTCACCTGTTCATCCAGGAAGCGATTCTCCAGGAAATCACAGATATGGGCTCAGCTTGGCAGAGCCCAAGGTGTGAAGGTCCAGAAAAGCTTGGTTCAGGCTCTTCTCCAGGGTAGGGGCAGCTTCCCTGGCATCCAAGGAGAGAGGACAGGTTAGAAACCAAGCACTCTGTTTCTAACATGAGAAGTTGAAGCTGCTTACCCCATAGAGATGAGAAGGCAGCTGGGCACACTGATCTGGAATTCCTTGCAGGCCCTGAGTGGCCATGCATACTGATTGATGGAAAGGGGAATTACAGAAAAAGGTAGCTGACACACTAGAAATCCAACAATAGAGGTAAATACAGATGTACTCGGAGGTTTCTGTGGCACTCAAGAATGAAGACATCAGAGCTGGGCTTGGGAGAAGAGCCTTGTCATCCCAGCACTCTGTGGGGGCTGAGGCAACAAGATTGCACATTTTAGCTCAGCCTGGGCAACCAGTGATTTAGGGAGACCCTGCCTCAAAATGATGCAGGTCAGTATGAAGGGCCTACTTTCAATCCCCAGTACACACAGACACAGACACAGATGTACATACACATGCACACACACACAGAGGTCTGGAGCAGGTGGGCTTCTAGGAAGTATTCATAAAAGTAGAGGGAATTGGGGTCAGTGAGATAGCTCAGCAGACTAAAGTACCTGCTCAGGCAAGTACAGAGACCATAATTCAACCAGCACCACATGCCATGCCATGCCAGCCCCACCCCTAGGGTGGGCTGAGCCAGCCACAGAGTCCATGTGTAGTGAAGGCGTGTGCCTGTAATCCCAGCACTGGGGAAGCTGAGAACAGAAGGATCACTATGAGTCTGAGCTGTGAAGTTAGACCCTGTACCAAATACATTAAAAAAAAAAAAGAGGAAATAGCTTTATTCATTACAACCTAGTTATTGCTGCTTCCTAAAAGACTGTGTGTGTGGGGGGGGCGGGGGGAAGCAGGAAGATAGCTCAGTAGAATAAGCACTTGTCTGGCAAGCACAAGGGCCTGAGTTCAATACCAGGTTCCGCAAAAAAAAAGAAAAAGACTGTGGGATGGAGACCAGGTACTGAGGGCAGATGGTCCCCAGGAGAGAAAATGTCACCATCAGTAAGACATCTCTTTCTTTTTTTTCTTTTTGTTTGTCTTTTTGAGACAGGGTCTCACTATGCAGTTCAGGCTGGGTGTAAACTCACTTTGTAGCTCAGGCTGGTCTTGAACTCACAAACGACAACAATCCCCCCTGCCTCAGCCTCCTGAGTGCTGGGATTACAGGCATATGCTGCCACGCCCGGCCTGTCAGTAAGACATTTCTGACAGTCTGGACTCCACCCAGACTGGATTTAGAGGGAGTCAGTTGATTGTATACTAATCACCGAGGGACTGGTGAGATAACACAGAGCTCAGACAAGGTTAGGCAGGTGCCAGGGACCATAGTTCAATCTCTGGCACCATGTGCTGCATCTGCAGGGTCGACTGAGCTGGCCAAAAAAAAAACAATGTGGCTTGGGGTCTGATTTAGAAGAGCAGAGGTGAGCAACAAGCGAAGACAACACAGACAACACTCTCAAGCATTTCATCTATGAACTACAACTCCGAATGGGCCACTCCTGGAGAAAGTGCACTTAGAGGAAGATGTACTCTTTTTCTTTCTTTCTTCTTTTCCTTTTTTTTTCTTTTGGCAGAGCTGAGGTTGGAATTTAGGCCCTTGTGCTTGCCTGGGAAGCGCTTATTCCACTGAGCCATCTCCCCGGCCCCGGAAGATGTATTCTTAGGATGAGAAAGTTACTCGTGCTTATGAGTTTAGGGCTTTGTTGATCCCATAGAAAAGAACTGAATTGATGCAATGAATTGCATACCAGATAATGGAAAATTCTGGGAGAGATATTCAACTAGTTGGACTATTCCTTTAGAATGATCAAGTTTTATGTTTGATTTATGTTTATGTCAAGTTTAATAATGCAATTTGTAAAAACGTCAGGAAACGATTATTATTTAAGCAAATTTGCATAAATTTTGATTAATAAAAAAACATGGTATGCCATGTTTTCAAAGCTATACAGTTTACCTTATTGAAAATAATTGGTAGATTTATTTGTAAAACTCACCTTACAAAAAAAAATTCACCTTGCTTGGAAAATATTTCATTTGATTTTCACCCTTATTTGTAAAACACATTGTTGTTTCCTGTATGTCAGGCCTGCCTAAAGTTTACCAACTTTAGAGTAGAAATACATTGCACTAGTTAGCTTTTCCTATTTAGCTGTTAAATTTTCGCACAGTAGAATTTTTACTGAAATTCCACTTTTATGCCTGTACTTACATTTATAAGTTATCTGCCTGCAAGCTCGAACAACATACTCAAGACCTCCAGCAGTTAATCTCAGGAATAGCTCTGGGCACATCCCCTGCATTAGCTCAGCTACCATGCTGATTTCTTTTCTTGTATTATTATTATTATTATTTTTTGTACTGGGTGTTGAACTCAGGACCTTGCATTTACCAGGCAGGGAATTAAGCCACTGAGCTCTCTCCTTGGGCCACCCACATTGATTTCTTAGCTCCATGTGACACAGAGTAAAACTCCAGGCTGAAAATCCTCTTTTTGTTTAGACTTCTGGGGAAAGATAACATCTTTTTTCTTCTTTTAATTTGGCAAGCAAGTAGAATGAGGTTGGGACTTGCACTACTTGATATATTCTTTCCATAATTTTACATTATTTATTTCCTATTGCCCCTGGTAATAGTCATATTAGAGATGCTTTAAGTCTGGGACGGGAGTCAGAATCCAGCCTGATTAAATGCAGACTATCAAATTTTCAACCGGTTTAGTTAATTTTTAGTCAACATATCTTTATAAGACACTTTCACATTTATTATTTTTGTTTCTGATGCATTTATGGCCATATTTTCAAAAATTATTTATTTAAAAAATTTCAAGAACAGAATTTATTTATTTGCGGAACCGGGGATTGAACTTAGGCCTTTAAGCTTGCCAGAGAAGTGTTTGTTCTACTGAGCCGTCTCCGTAGCCCAAGAACAGAATTTATTTAGTGGAGAAAGAAAGCTGTCTAAAACAGGGACAGAAGGGGACCCAAGTTGTTTGTTCCCCGATATTTAAAAATTTATTTATGTATTTATTTATTTATTTGATCTAGGCTCTCACTACACAGTTCAGCCTCATAGTGATCCTCCTGTTTTAGCTTCTAAGGGCTGGCGAGATAGAGCAGTAGATTAAGTGCTTTACTGGTAAGCATGGGGTCGAGTTCAATCCCTGATTCTGCAAAACACCCCTCTTGTTCATGCCTGGAATCTCGGCTTCCCCAGTGCTGGGATTTCACGCACGCACCACAGTGCTTGGTTCCAGGGCCAGCATGGCATGTAGTAACAGGGATCGAACTCAGGACCTTGTGCTTGCCAGGCAAGTGCTTATTCTACTGAGCTATCTCCCTAGCCCCCGATTTTGTCACTCTCAGTAACTGCAGCTCCCTGGAAGGTGGGCCTATAGTACCAGCGCTGGCCTCCGCACGGGCTCGTGTGGTGCACGGGGCCAGTCCTCCGCCCTGAGAGGGTGCCCCTCAGAAGCAGGGTAGAGTCAATAGAAATGCTCTACCGAGTCCTCCCTCGGAAAGCCTGGCTCATGCAGTAAGCTTTTGGCCAACCCTCTTTGCGTATTAGAGTAAGTAAGCCACATAGAAGGCGCCATGGATAGTACATCCAGCTCTCTGGTTTCCCCCTCGGCCTGAGCGCGCGAGCTATGTCGCGTGCCTCTTCCAGGTGCCGCTTTCTTTCTCTCTTTCACCGGTGGCTGCTTGGAGGCTAAGGGCTGAAGAGCAACGAGCAGGACCTCCGCCAGGCCCAGGCTGCTTCCTTGGTCTCTATCAGTCTTCCAAAGTTTGCAAATTCATTCTCAAAGCCAAAACATGATTTACCTTAAATTTTCTGCTTTTCTGGCACACTCTTTACGTCTTACGTCTCACAGACGTAAAGCTAGTGTTTGTATCCGTTTATTGTAACGCAGAGCAGTTACAGTTGGCAAATTGATGACAGGTGTGCGTGATGCTGAGCAATTCCCATGGGTCTGCCCACTGGCGGCCCTGAGCCTTACGAATGTTCGCCACTGCGAACATTAGTTTCTTTCCAGCTGACTGGTGGTTAACGGCCTTGCTTGGTCAGAACCCTTGCTCTTCACCTTCCACGATGGGATTATGGATGTGAGCGCTTCCCCCCAGGGGGGTGGGGGTGGGGGTGGGTAGTTGATGTGCCACATAGGAGGCAGAAGAATCTTGCTTCTGCCCGCAGCTCTTTCCTTTCACTCTTGCTGCCTTTCCATGGCCAGGAACTGTTTCTCCAGTGCCATGCGCCGCCCTGCCATGGAGCCATGGAGTGAGACCTCTACAAACTCTGAACTATATAAGCTCCTCCTTTCCTCATTTGGGGTGTTCTGTATTTTATCCCAGCAATGAGAGAAAAGTTACCAAGACATTAGTATTTCACCTTAGGCAAGTTCCTGTGCTCTGTGACTTATGTTCTCCATGCCAATGGCTGATTCTGGCGTGAGAGTGGACTTGCATGAATACGTGCTGCCTGGTGCCTACCGTGTAGAAATGACAAATAAGTAATTGTGACTTTTTTCTGCTAAAGTGGAAGCAGCTTGAGGTATGGCACTAGCTGAGAGTGTGGTAGAATATTACTGATAATACTTCACAGGTGCCACAAGCAACTTACGCACTTGCAGCAGGCATATAAACCAGTAAGTTGGGACCAGGGTGATGGCTCAGTAGAATAAGTGCTTGCCTGGCAAGCACAAGGGCCTGAGTTCAATCCCTGGTTCTGGCAAAAACAAAAATAAAATGAAACAAAACAAAAAACAGTAAGTTGTGCTATGTTGTGGAAGTTCCTTTTTTTTTTTTTTTTTTTTTTTTTGAATTCCCTATAACCTGTAACCTTCTGTCACCTTCTTTGTAGAGTAAAGTGAAATAGTCCAGGACCTGAAAATTACAGAATTTTCGGAATTAGGTGCCTTCATGTTAATTTTATCAGCAGAAGAGGATGTGGCACATAAGTATTCTTTGATTGAAGTTGGTGTCAGGGGCAAAGGCTTCTGCTTTCTTTAATTTAAGGCACCTAAAAGATGAGAGTAAACCTAGTTAAATAAAACAGACAGCAAGAATTTGAAAATTTTATGAAGGACAATTTTGCTTAAACGTCATGGATCCTTCTTGTTCTTTAGAAGTAGCTGGTCCAGCCAGGGAAGTGCTGTCAGTGCACTGCTTGGTGCATCCTCTGGCTAGGGGCAAGACGTGACTCTTTTAGACAGGTGGCTCTGTCAAAGCTGAGTGGTGGAATGCCACACTCTCAGACTGTCCCCTGGCACCTATGCATTGGGACTAGTTCAGTTATCTACTTGTTTGCACCTCTCTGCAACACTGGCTAGGTTTATCCAGATACACGTTTTGTGACATAAGACATGTGGCCTGAGTGCGCAGCAGCAGTGGCAGCAGCTGCACAGGACATGCTGCAGCTCTAGCCTGACATCCCTGGAACAGCAGGGCTGGCAGCAGGAGAGCAGGGATTAGAAGGGCTGAGATTCCACGGCTGCCAGAGAGGAACTTATCTTTGGCTCTAAAACTGTTCAGCATTGTCAATATTGTGCTGCTTTGGTTTATTAGTGGTAGGGGAAAATTTGTACAGTGGTTGCCTAAACACAATATTTGTGAGATAACTTTTGTGTACCGTGCTTACTTAGAAAGGTTCAGAAGCTCCAGTGGTGCAATCGGTTAGTGCACGGTACTTACAGAAAGGTTCAAGGGCTGGGGAGATGGCTCAGTGGAATAAGTGCTTCCCTGGCAAGTGCAAGGGCCTGAGTTCAATCCCTGGTTCTGCAAAAAAAGAAAGGTTCAGAGTACCTTGGCCCCCTTCCTAGTACCCCATTGCCCCTTGGAAGCATCGTTAATGTCCGTGGAGAAGGAGGCAATGGTAGACAGGAAGTCGCAGTATCCTGCAGTGATTTGTGGATGCTCTGTAGCTATACAGGAGTGTGAGTACCCAAGAAGGTACCACAAGTGCATGTGTTTAGGGAGACAACACACAATGCTGTGGAAAAGCAGACAAACAAAACAAGTAGACAGACAGGCAGGCAGGCAGATAGGCAAGCAGGCAGTCAGGCAGACAGGCAGACAGGCAGACTGGCAGGAAGACAGACAGACAGACAAGCCACCCAAGCAGCTTCAAAACACCCATGGTTCCTGTTCGTATGAAGTCTATATGGATCTGGGTGACTTTACTGAATACTGTCCCTGGGGAGGGAATCTGACCAGATACTGTCCCTGGGGAGGGATTCTGACCAGATACTGTCTGTGGGGCAGGAGACCTGACCAGATACTGTCCCTGGGGAGGGATTCTGACCAGATCTGACCAGATACTGTCCCTGGGGAGGGACTCAGTGACCAGATACTGTCCCTGGGGAGGGATTCTGACCAGATACTGTCCCTGGGGAGGGATTCTGACCAGATACTGTCCCTGGGGAGGATCTCAGTGACCAGATACTGTCCCAGGGCAGGGAATCTGACCAGATACTGTTCCTGGGTAGGGGTTCTGACCAGATATTGTCTTTGGAGCAGGGGCTCTGACCAAATACTGTTCCTAGGGCAGGGGATCTGACCAGATTCTGTCCCTGGATAGGAGCTCTGACCTGATGCTGTCTCTGGGGAGGATCTCAGTGACCAGATACTGTCCCCGGGCAGGGAATCTGACCAGATAGTGTCCCGGGGCAGGAGCTCTGACCAGATACTGTCCCTGGGGAAGGAAACCATGACCCAGAATGCTTCCACCTTCTGGTTCCACCATCTCATTGTTAGGTACTCCTCCTTTGCTGAAGAAAGGACCCAAGAAGCATTTCTTCAGAGACCCGTTGCACCACCTCAGCTCAGCTATGACACATCCCTTCTGCTTGTATGACACATGTGATGAACAGCTGACCTGAACAGCGGGACAGCTTCACACCCTGCCAGAGGCTGGGAGTGCATCTTGTACATGCCCAGGAAAGGAGGATGGAATGTCCTTAGACATCAGTATGACAGTCTCCCAAAGTATGCAAGGTCCCTTGAGGTGGTGCATTGTTTCCATTTGGTTTTGTATCTGAAAAATATCAGTAGTTGCTCAAGTCCATAAGATAATGGTTCCATTTTACACAAATATAGATGAATTTTAATAATATTGTGGTATTAGAACAAAAATAGTAAACACAGCAAACAGATACCTGAGGTTTGGCTGATGCTGACCTGAAAGAACCTCTTATAAAACTCAAGAGTTAGTGTTAAAACTGGGCAAACCAGGCACACAGTGGGGCCGGGAATCTGCTCTTTTCTCAAGTGTCCAATGTGGTTCAAGCATGCATGCTCTGGGGCCACCTCCTGGGATAACTTGTTCAGAGGTCAGCTTCTTTTCTGCTGTAAAAATTGGGGAACCAGAGTCGAAGCCTACCCCTCAAGCATGAGGAACTCCTCTTGACCAGCCTGCGTCACTCCCTCATGAGCCTGCCACTTTTCTCAATGGTTTCCCTACTGTCTGATGCTGTCTGATGTGGCAGCCCCATTCCTTCAATCAAATACAGTACCACCAGATAGTGTTGCTGACTGCAAAACCTTTCAGCTCACTAGAACTCCTCACTCAGTATTTGGGATTAAATTATTATTATTAATTTATTTTTTTAAAAGTCTTCCATTTCCGTGTTTCCAAGGGTGTCTAAAAAATCACTTCCAAGTCATGTGATTTTGATGTCCTAATTTATCTACTAGTATTTTGGATTTATATGTAAGTATCAACAGAATCCTCTTTTTCTATTAAAAAACATCTTATTTGGATAATAACTTACCTGGTTACCCTGTTTCTTAGAATTTTCCTGTTTTTGTTTGATGTGAATGGCTGATTTGATCCCAATGACTTTTCTTTATTCCAAACCTAGTGACTAAAGCTACCTGAGGGAAGCCAAGCTACTGGTGGTTCTAGGTTTCTAGCTTTCTGAAGTCATTTTGTGGCATGCCATACATGCCTTCTTTAGGACAGAAAGGTAGAAGGACCCAGAATGCTGAAGGGTGTAAAGCACAACAGTGGTGGTTGGTGCATGCATGAGGCACATCTCCAGGGACCACAGGACCGTCCTGTGGGCATCTTTATCCCTGAGCTAGCCTCAGGGGTGACATGCAAGGCTGGAGGTCTGTCTTGGAAGCGGCAGCACTCACTCACACCGGACATTCAGTGGTGTGAGTGTGCGTCTTAAGGAAACACCTGTATGCCTGTGTTGCCCCGGCTGCCAAATAAAGCTTGCACAGATGCTGTGGAATTCTATGTGGCATTTCACTTGCATGGGGCAGGATTTATCTAAGAGTTACAGGCACCGCATTTTCTTCTCCCAGATTCTGGCCACCAGATAACGCCTATCAAAGCTTCTCTGTGGTCTGCAGTTACTTCAACTCTGGAAGAAAGTCCAGAAGCCTTTCCAAGGTTCAGGACGACGCCGTCAGGTCTGCAGTGCCTCAGCCTGGCTTTCAGATGGCCCAAGCACCCACAGCGCCCACCCCATTCAGCGTTTCTCCGTACTCCCTGTGGCCCAAGCATTAAATCGCGTTTACAGTTCGTTAAAAGTTTGTAAACCTGTGATCTATCTAAAATGCCCAATGACATTTATATTTTACTGAATATACTGTGCTTGTGTAAGGACATGTCACACCTGAAAAAGTGTGAATGCCTGGCTGCACTGTGGCTTAGTAGCTGAGGCAATATTAGGGGGCGACGTGAGTTATCTTTTTATTATTATATGGTTTTAAGCGCACCCTTAATTGTGTCCTTAGCTACTGGTACTGGAGATGTGGAATTAGAAAGTATCATGCCTGACCCTATTTGTTCATCCTTTAACCCTAAGCGACAATCCACGTCTCCAGGTGTTCCGCGTTTTAAAGAACCTCTGCTCACCTCCCCGCCAGCGGCAGAGGAGCGTTGCCGGTGTCGGCCCCGCGCGCACTGTCTGGGGTTGGGGGTCGGGGGTCCGGGATTCGGATCCGGGTCCGCCTGGCGGCGCAGCTCCGCTCCGCTTCGCTCGGAGGACGCTGCGCTCTCTCCGGGCGGGGTCGCCGCCTCCTCGAGCGCTTTAGTTCTTCCCACAGAGAGGACTCGGGAGTGGCTTTGGGCCGCGTCTCCGCTGCCGGCAGCGCCTTCCCGGCCCGGCGTGAGCTCGCGCTGCACCGACGTGAAGCCAGGGAGGCGGACGGACCGACAGACTGACAGACGAGCTCGGGGGTGCCCGCCCCGCCGGTCGCGGGGAAGCGAAGTTGCACGGAGCCTTGCTCCGCGTGAGCTCCCGTGTTAACCCGGGGAGTGAACCCGGCGTCTCCGCCGCCCCGCCCTCTCCTTAGCCCCCTCCCCTCCCGCCGCCCCTCCCCTCCCCCGCTCCGCCCCTCCCCCTCCCCACCCGCCAACACCTGGCCGGAGGGAGCCGCGCGGTGACAGCGCCGCCGTCCGCTCCACCATGGGCCCCGTCGCGCTGCTGCTGTGCGCGCCCCTGCTGCGGCTCTGCGCCCCCGGCCTCGCCGCCGACGCCCCGCGGCCCCGCCTGCGCCTGGCGCCCCGAGGTAAGCGACGCGCGATCGGGTCCTGTCCGGTCCGGTGCGCTCCGGGCTGCGGAACCCGGGCTCCCGCTTGCGGAGTTTCTGTCTGTCTGTGTTTCCCGTCAGGAGGGGAGCAGAGGAGGAAAGGAAACTCCTGCTGGGAGGAGTGATGCTCAGCCCTGGCGAAGTCCCCACGGGCCACTGGGTGACCGCCACGAATCACCTTGGGGAATTCAGGGTTAGGCTGTGGTCATTGGTGGCAAAATAAAACGGAGTAGGTTGGTGGTCTCTGTAAACCGACAGAATTAACTGGAGCCTGTTTTGACCGCAAATTTCTCTTTCTGCGCTGATGGCGATCTATCAGAGTTTAAATATTTTATTGGGCGATGATGTCTCGTAAAGCAGTGTCATGCTCATAAATAAACGATCAGATAGGTTCTGCGTGGGGACAGGTAAAAGCCAGCCACGGACAGGTTTGACGACTACCTTATCAACCGACAGCAAAGAAAACTGGTGCTCTCTGGGCGACTGTGCTGGCTGGAAAGAAATTTGGGATAAACTGGGCAGGAGTGAGCGCTACCTCCAGCGGCGACAGGCAAGAGGCGGGTGCGGAGGTTATGTAAGACCCAGCCTCCAGCTGCGTGCGCCTTGAGAGAACAGAAGCTTGCGTTTTCCAAATATAGGGAGAATATTTAGCGAAAGGTGGACAAAAGGGAGGCTAGGGTTATGTGGTAGGCTCAGTCTTTGTCTTTTTACTGGACAACAGAAAAGGTAATGGGACTAGAAATTTTCATTTTTACAATACTTCAAGCTTTGGATACTTTCCTACTTTTAATAAATGCCTTAGAACTCTGTCCAGAAGGAAATATAAGTTTGAGAAGCAGTGGTACAGAATTTGTATTTAAATTCTGTAATACCCAGCATTTGCCCACGTATTTTGGTTTGGGAAGATGTACCGTACTGTGATATGTATCCAAATCCTTGTTTGTCAGAAGAATGTTCAAATATAAATAGATTTAAAAATCCGATGCAGGGCCTGGGGCTAGGCAAAGCAGTGCACCTGCCTGATAAGTGCAAGGTCCCGAGTTCAATTCCCAGTATACCCCCCCTAATAAAAAGTAAAAATCCGATGCAGGGGGATATGGATAAATAGTGCTCCAACAAATAAATGCCCTAAATTGATTGTCTTTCCTACCTAAATGAGTGGCAGAGCTGGCAGACTGCTGTGCTCCTGGATGGGAGCTCTGACTCGGGCTGGGCGGACAGGGTTTCATTGCTGCAACTGATGTCCCAGGTGCCCCTAGACGATTCGTAGGACCACTCAGCACCTGACCCTGGCCTGGCAGAACACTGTCCCAGGTGGGTGCTGTCCGCGACACCTCACCTGGCTCTTCTCCCTGTCAGTGATGACAGAAATAACCCCAAGGGGCTGGGGAGATGGCTCAGTGGAATAAGCATTTCCCTGGCAAGCTCAAGGGCCTGAGTTCAATCCCTGGTTCTGCCAAAAAAAAAAAAAAAAAAAAAAAAAAAAAGAAATAACCCCAAACTGGCTTCATGTGTGTGGTGTGCTGTGTGCGCTAAACGCTCTCCATGGGCTCCCTCTGCCTTTGCTTAGCCTTCTGACCGAGTGGCACAGGCTAGTAATACATCACCACACTGTGCTTTTATGCTAAGCCTGCACAGACTTCTCAGGAAGAGGCAGCACTTCCTCCCACGGGTCTGCTGTCCAAGTCAGTGAGGGATCGCAGCAGGAACCTCCTGCAGCATCTAGAACCCAGCCCCTGTCGCAGTGGGCAGGAAACCCCAGTGTGTATTTGCCAGGCACGCACGTGCTGTGCAGCCAAGGCCTCCGGGGCAGCCCACTTCCCTCTCTCTGCTCCAGGATTCAGGGGACATGTCAGGGGACTGCAGAAGCCACCACTGGTGTAGTACTGAGGTTCATCTGCGCTGGCTTTCCCGCGCGGCCAGGGGAAGCCCCGTGGCTGCTGAGAGACCCCTCCAGGATACCTCCAGTCTTTCTCACCAGGCAGTGATCTGGATGGAGAGAAAGGCTGTCTTCTGCTCTAAAGTGGTACTTAAGAGCTACAGTATTTTTCCATGGAAGGAGGAGAAAGTTTAGGTGTCCTGCTTTGTGGTAATTTATATCTAACTGTGTTCTGGAAACTGTCGGTACAATTTTCCTTTTCCTCTCTCCATTTTCTGCTGCTTCAGAAAGTGACTCTTCCATGAATCAAGCTAGAGAGGAAGTGGCTTTTGCAATTAAAAGGAAAAAGGACAGCACAAGAGAAAGACAAGGTGAGGAAGCAGTGTGAGGCCCAGAACATCTTTAGCTTATTTACCGCAGCCCTCCACCTGCAGTAGAACAGTATTAAATTCCTTCTCCTTATCAAACATCTCATCCCACTCCAATGTTATTTATTTATTTATTTATTATTATTATTATTATTTTTTGGTGGAACTGGGGATTGAACTCAGGCTCTTGCACTTGCCAGGGAAGTGCTTATTCCACTGAGCCATCTCCCCAGCCCCCCACTCCAATGTTACAACACATATCAGTCTAGGGCAAGTGGAGGCCGGAAAAAGACCAATTGATCACTCTTATTCATATCCATATCTGTCTCTACACTGTACAGACACAGAATAAATCAAGTTTGCCGAAAATATAGCAGAGATTAAAATGGTAAAATGCTGTCCTGCTCTGAAAGAACTTTTGAATTGAAGTCAAGTTTTCAGTTGAAGTCAACTGTACCAGGCAAATTGTTAGAAGTTCCGGATAGTCATGTACCAAAGCTGACCTTATCTCAGCTTATAAGTAATATTGTTGTGATTGGTACAAAATTAGAGGATTTTGCTCCAAGTTACTTTATTTTTTTTAACTTCCTGGAATCCTCCCCACTGATCAAGGAGAGCACAGGAATGAGCCTGTCCCAGGGCGAGTCTATTCCCGCTGCCCATGTTGCAGGTCTCTCCTTATCTTTTGCTATCCTGCCTTAAGGAGTGTCAAGGAAGGAGACAAGAACCTTCTTGATTATGGACTTAAAGTAACCCCACTTAAGCCAAGGCTCAGGTCACAAAGGAGATCCCATTGTGCATGTCCTAGGAAGAGAGGACTCATCAAGAAATTTTGATCAAGGGAGTTTAGCAGGTAAGGCAGAGTCCAAAGTTTGCAGCAGGAAAGATGGCAGGGAGAATGGCTGCCTACTCGGAGAAAGTCCTCCTAGGGTATTTGGTGACAGGTGGATAAGGCAGGAGGATGGCAGGAGGTCAGGCCAGGAACCTGTTGGCGTGAAGTGGAGACTTGAGCACACTTGTGTACTCATACATGTCCAAGGTGCCAAGAAGTGTAACTTGGTGTGTCTACTTTTGAGTGGCGTGACTACTAGGGGGTTCAGCAAGGTCTCGAGGACTTAAGACTCCACTCCAGCTCCACTCCTCCCACAAGGTTCTTTTCTATGCCCTGGTGTCCTCAATTTGAAAACTATGGAGGGTAACAGTGCTCTAACTGTCCGTGTCATTGAGGTTTTGAGGGGATCAAGTGGAACAATGGAGTTTATGTACTTTCTAGTCTAAATATTCATGTTATTATTTGGAAGGCTGATATAAATTGAGTATGTTGGAAGAAAATATGTCTAAAGAAACTTAGACATGGTGTGAGATCAGCTGGAATCTCAAAAAGTCCACACATAATCCTCCTGTAAAAGGTAGAAGTTTGTCTTAAATAGCATGAGAACATATGCTGATCCGCACAGACTGTATGTATTCATTCCAAATCCTCTTGTTGTTACTGTTGGTCTCTAGTTCATGACCACACCAGGGTATTTTCTAATACTTGTGGCCAATATCTGTGGCTACGAAGCATGTGGTTATCTATTTATTGCAGTACCCACTTCACAGCACACACCTGAGAATACCTTCCATGCATAAGGCCACAAGAAACATTGCTAAATAAGTCTGAATGACCTTCCTGGAGACTGTGGCATTTATTTTCTATCCAGACCAAGTAGAAAAGTGGGCAATGACTAGACCAGCTTTTCCTGACAAGTGTTTCTGCCTCAGCCAGTCACTAGGTACTGGATGGGGGTAACCACACATCCTGGGCATCCATAAAGAAGAACTGGTCACAGGCATGGTTCTTCTAGGGGTCACCTTGATCCATGAGTGGACACCAGCCTCTGCGCCTTGTGCTCCATCAGGAGAGTCAGTGAGAAGTAAGTGGGGGATCTATGAATGACCATCGGTACTTCTCAGGACACTGGGGAAGACGCAAACCGCACAGCTGAATTTGCTGAGCTTGTTTATGCAGAATCTGCTTCCTGAAGGGGAAGTGAGTGTAAGTTCACTGGAGAGCACCACTTTTGATGCTGTTGTAATTTGCTTTCTGCATTTGCTACAAGCCCATCTCATGGGTTGCATCAGTGAACTGGGATGAAAGTCCCTGAATGGCTGGCTGCGAGAGTTTGTCAGTTCTTGGTGCACTGCACGTTACAGTGGACAAACTTTTACTCTTTGGTAAAGATACAGAGTGAGGAGGATGGGCAGGGTCAAGAAAAACTAAACTTGGAATTCGTAGATGATCTGGACAAATTTTGAATCGCAGAACTATGTGGGCACAATCATTTGTAAAAATTTGGTGAGTGCAGTATTTCATATATAACATAATCAGTACATGTTCTTGATTATAAATATATCTAGTGGTTTTGTTTTCATGAGCTATTCTTTGAGAAATGAGTATTGCCATGTCATTATTTTGCTCTATAGGTCATATGTGTCAGTGAATCTGTTGCTATTCCACAGAGAGGGCCTCTCTTCCTCCCCAGGATGGGACCATAGCTCAGCCCCAGTACTTCTATGACTACATGATAACGTACCTAACCATCAAATTTGCTCTTCCTCCTGGAAATTGTTAATCCATTGAGTCAGTTTATTTATTTATTTTTTTTGGAACTGGGGATTAAACTCAGGCTTTTGCACTTGCCAGGGAAGTACTTATTCTACTGAGTCATCTCCCTGGTCCCCTGTTGAGTCAGTTTAATTCCATATCTGTGGGAATCACAATTGGGACTTGTTGGTAGGAGAGAGAGTGCTGTTCACTCCTTTGGCTTAGTAGTTTAGTGGAGGAAATTGCTTGGCATGCCCATCTCAGTGGGATTCACCATCAGTGTCCTTGAAATTCCTCTTGGAAAGTTAAAAACACAGTGAAACCCCATCATTGGTTACATTTGGTTCATGGTAGAGAATAAAGATCTAGATGTTTGTTTAAGTTTCAATAGACAGGGGCGCAATAATGTTGGCAGTTTTTACCATGATGCCTGAGGCTTTGGATTACTCTATAAATTACACAAAGGATGGATAACTGGTGAGTTTAAAAATGTTTTTCATGGTGTATTTTCAAGTAACATTTGAAGCATAAGAGATGCTATTGTGTCTTTATTTCTTAGGCTTTAGTAAGCATTATTCTCTGTGTATCTTATGAGGTTGATCGTGACAAGACTGGAAATTTCCTAAGTGCAATGTTGGAGGCCTGAAGTGAGAGGATGTGTCAATCCTGAACTTAAACCAAGTTACAGCCTGTGTAAATGTGTTGGGAGCACATTTTCTGCCAAAGCTTGTATTCTTTCCATGAACAGACATCTCTGTGGTTGATAACTCTCCTTCATGTAGCCCCTGTGGCCCAGGTTGTGCATTACTCATGAGCCCCTCAGCCTGCTTGTATTCTAATGCTCCACTCAGGGGGTTTCCGTCTATGACCCAGACCACCTTACCCTGGTAATCCTACTTCCACAGAACTATTGAAAATAAAGTCTGTTACCTTGCCTGATTCTTAACACTTAGGAATGTATTTCTGCTCCTGCCCCTGGTAACTCAGAGCCCAGTGGTCACTAGGGTCTGTGCAGGCCTTGGGCAGTAGGCTTGAACAGTAGCTCAGCAGAGGCATGTATTACACAGACTCCTGCTCCCATGTCAGTAGCCTGAGGCCTGTTCTTGGGATGAGGCTTCCCCAAATGGAATCTGGTTCCTGGTCTTATGGCATAACTTACGTTTTAGGGGATGAACTTTAAAATGGGATGCCATTTAACCACAAAACTTTGAAAGGCTGCAAGAGAGAATGCAGACTGATGTGGGAAAATATTTAATGCACCAGAAACTGTCCATAAATTACTCAGGGAAGCAGAGGCAATTCAAAGGCAATTAGTCTATACTGGTTTTCCTTTTTGTTTTAAAAAGCAACATGAACTAATTGTGAACATTTTTAAAATGGGAGATCTTTAGTCATTGAAGACTTTCACTGGAAAGTAAAGCTTTGCTCCCATGAAAACCAGCTCTTACTCAAGTAGATAACTAGAAAGGAGAGCGATCAGGGTGCCTCTACTATTCTGAAGTTACTCTAGGCAAATAGGAACTTTATCTGCTGGGACCTTGGAGAGAGCAGGCTAAATCGACAAAATACACGATTGTAACAAAGGCAGCTGTGGACCCAGCATCTTAAAAACACAATGGGCCCTGATATTACAAAGCCCAGACCATGCCAACCACAATGAAACCAAACAGTGTCCTCCAAGAGGCTATCAGCTCAGCATGTATTATTTGCTTTGAAAGTGAAAGAAAGTCAGCTCTGCCTTCCCCCAGAGGCCCACTTAGGTGTGGGGGAGGATGGGCCTCCTTACCTGTATGAGTGGAGGCAGGACTAGATTCCCAGCCTGGAGGAGGTATTTGGTAGAGGCCCATTGCAGATGAAGAAGGAAAAATGACCCAGAGCTGTGGTTCTCAAAGAAGAGTGGGTGGGTTGGGGCTGAAGAATGCCTGGGAAACCAGGGGATCCCTGGCAGCTGTTTATGGCTCCTTCACTTAAGTGTGCAATAGAAGGAGGGCTGGGCCATTGGCAACCAGGAATTATAAGTTGGCATAGTAGATTCTATGCGGTCCTTACCCTGCCTGCCTTGTAGGCCACTTTTGAAGTGGGAAAATCGTGTTCCTCTAGGTCAGTGAGATTAGCACCTGGTATGGGGATGAGCCTGGACCTGTTACCTTTATGCTGCTAAACTTGCCCGTTGGACCACAGCCTCTATGCTGCACCAGGATAAGTGTCCCCCTCACCCACTGGCTAAGTTTATTTTTTAATATCAGCATTTATTTATTTTTAAATTTGCATTTGTATCAGTGCATGTTTGTGGTATATTCGTTCATCGAGGGGAGCTGGTTTACATGCATGACACATTTCAGTTGATTTTTCATTCCCTTCCCTTCCTTCCATCCCCCATTGAATTCTCAGTCCCCTTCCCATTTGCAAAAGATGAATCTCCTTGTTTCTTCTGAAGCATCCTGTAGTTTTCTCTTTAATTTATTCATATTTGGGTTGCTAACCCAAAATGAACTATGCAATATTTAACCTTCTGTGTCTGATCTGCTTCTCCACACTGTGGTCTCGAGGTCTACCAGGTTCCTACACATGGCTCAGATATGTCCACCTTTCTAGCAGAGTGGCAGTCCATTCTGTAGAAATAGGGCATTTTCTCCATTCATCCATCCACTGATGGACAGAGGCAGAGTCCAAGATTTAGCTGCTAGGGATTGCGTTGTAGTAAGCAGATCTGTGTGGATCACTGTGGTCTGGTGCATTTAGCTCTTTGAGGGAGATGGAGAGTGACCAGTGTACATGGAGTTTCTTCTAATCTTATTTTTTTGAGGATTTTTTTTTTTTATATTTTAGAGAAGGGTCTACAGGGTGTTCAGGGTCTCACTACTGGATCACATAGTGATCCGCCTGTTTTCAGCCTCCCAAGAGCTAGGATTACAGGCACGCACCCCCATGCCCAGTCTCAATTGCCATCTCAGTGTGCCCTGGGGGTAGAACCCCTGGCCCCTGCGCCTAATTGTAGGCACTTTAATCTGCTGATTATTTGGCTGGCCCTTGGAATTTTCTTTTTTTGGGGGGTACTGGGATTGAACACTGAGCTATCACCCTGGCCCTGGCCTTTGGAATTTTCATTCTGATTTCAGTACTAGTTGTACAGTTAACTTTCCCACCAACAGTGCAGAAGCGCTCCTTTTCCCCACTGTCGGGTCAGCATTGTTATTAGTGTGATGGATTTCTTTCTTTTTTTTTTTTTTTTGCGGAACTAGGGATTGAACTCAAGGGCCTGAGGCCCCCTGGATTTCTTGATGACAACCTTTCTTTTGCAGTAAAATGGAATCCCAGTGTTATTTTAATTTTAACTTATCTAATGCATATAAATAAGCTAGTGAATATTTTAACATTTATTTATTGGTCATCTACTTCTGAGAAGTGTTTCTTCACTTCAGTTGCCTATATTTTGGTTGAGTTTTTTGTTTTGTGAAAGTCTAAAATTAAATGCATTTTGACTCATTTTTTTTTAGTTCTTTATATATTTCTATTATTTATTTATTTCTTGTCTTTTTTTGGAGACAGGGTCTCACTGTGCAGTTCAAGCTGGCCTCAAACTCACTTTGTAGCTCAGGCTGGTCTTGAACTCACAACAATCCTCCTGTCTCAGCTTCCCAAGTGCTGGGATTACAGGCATGCACCACCACGCCCGGCTTCTTTATATATTTTTAATTTTATTTTTATTATTTAATTTTATTTTTTTGTCTTTTTGAGACAGGGTCTCACTGTGCAGTGCAGGCTGGCCTTAAGCTCACTTTCTAGCTCAGGCTGGTCTCGAACTCACAACAATCCTCCTGCCTCAGCTTCCCAAGTGCTGGGATTATAGGCATGCACCACCACGCCCGGCTCAATTCTTTACATGTTTTTAGAAATTAATCTCTGTCCAAGGAGAAGCTTGCAAAAAGTTCTTACCATTCTGTGGGTTGTTTCCTCATTTTGATGTTTGTTTCCTTTCCTGGGTAGAAGCCTTTTAATTTGATAATCATCCCTTTTATTGATTATTTGTATAATTTCTTATATAATTGCAGTCTGTTTAGAAAGTTCTTGCTTATGTCCATTTCTTCAAAAATTTTGTCTATTTTATCTTACGGCAAATTCATTATTTCTGCTTTAACATTTAGCTCTTTGATCTGTTTTATTTTAGCTTAATACCTGGTGAGAGAGATACAGATCTACATTTAATCTTCAGCTTGTGGGAAGCCAGTTTTCCCAGCACCATTTGTAAAAAGCTCCACCCTTCCTCCAGCTTGTGTTTGCCCCTTTGTCACTGATCAGATGGCTGAGTGTGCAGGGAGTTGCGTGTGGGTCCTCTGTTGGTTCCACTCATCATTCTTCCATGTGTCTTTTTCATGCCAGTACTATGCTGGGCTTTTTGTTTAATCACAATACCTTTGTGATAGAACATGAAATCCAGCACTGTGGTGCGGCCTCCTGTTTTGTTCTTTTTTGTTTGTTTATTTGTTTTTTGTAGTACCAGGGATCGAACTTGGAACCTTGTGTTTGCCAGGCAGGTGCTTATCTCCCTGGCCCTCCATTCTGTTCTTGCTGTCCAAGTCTGCTTTTTCTGTCCTAGGTCTCTTTGGGTTCTATAGAAAGCTTTCGATTATCTTCTCTAGGTCTGTAAAGAATGACATTTTGGCAATATTGGTCCTACCTGTGGAGGGGCAGGGGATGACTTTTCATTTTCTTTCTTTATTTTTTGGCAGAACCAGGAATTGAACTCAGACCTTTGCATTTGCCAAGGAAGTGCTTATTCTATTGAGCCATCTCCCCAGTCCAGCTTTTCCATTTTCTAATGCATTTGATCTCCTTTTCAGAGAACTATGTGCACTTTTAGTTTTATAGGTTTTTCACTTCCTTTGTTACATTAATTCCTAAATATTTAATCTTTAATGAAACTATTGTAAATGGCACTGTTTTTGTGGTTTCTTTCTAGGTGGTTCATTCTAGGTGGTTCATTATTGTGTACTGGAGAGCTGGTGACTTTTGTGTGTTGATTTTGTATCCTGCGACCTTGCTGAATTTATTAGTTCTATGTCTTTTGGTGGAGTTTACTAGGGGTCTTCCAAACGGTTCATGGCTCCCGCAAGTAAGGGCAGCATGACTTCCTTTCCTATGAGTACATCTCTTATTGTATTTACCTATGTTTTGCCTCCAGGCTTGGCATGTCCCGCTCTTCCAGCTCTCACTCACCCCCTGGGCAGACTCCTCCCGCTTTCTTCTCAGGAGGGCCTACAGGCATAGCCTGCCTCATTCCCTGATTTCACAGCTGCCACACACACTGGCACCACACGTGCTCTTTGCTCATGCTGCAGTACGTTCTTTTCATTTCTGTATTTGAGTAATTTTCCATTTCTTTGTGTGAGCAGTATGTGAAAATTCACAAGTCAAATTTTAGGGTTTTTTTTGGTGGAACCGGGGATTGAACTCAGACCCTTGCGCTTGCCAGGCAAGGCTCTATGGAGCCATCTCCTTGGCCTTACAAATCAAATTTTGGAAAAAATTTTCTTTTGTATTTAGGACAGGGTCTACAGGGCCTCACTACATAGATCGGACTTGTAGTGATTCTCCTATGTTCAGCCTCCCAAGGGCTGGGATTACAGGCGTGTGTCACCATGGCCAGGCTCAATTGCTGTCTCAGAGAGACCCCGGGGCAGGGCCTGCCACAGCAAGCCGGGATGGGATGCCAGGCTTCTTGCTCTGCATAAGCAGGCGCTTTAGTCTGCTGAGCTATCTGGCTGGCCCTTCAAATTTTGAAGTTTTTGAAGGCAGTTGTGGGGTTTTCTATTATTTGAATCCTTAGAACCAAACTTCAGATATTTAATAATCTTATCTGTTATCTACAATGTGCAGAATTTCATTGTGTTTTTATTTTTTATTTTTGGCAGAACCAGGGATTGCATTCAAGCCCTTGTGTTTGCCAGGGAAGCACTTATTCCACTGAGCCATCTCCCCAGCCCTTCATTGTTGTATATAATAATATTGGTACTACTAATTTTTAATTTTTGGTGGATGCCATGGACCAATGTGTTTCCAATGGACATGGCAGAAAATGAAATGATGATGGGGGTAGGGAGCATTTATAAGGCAAGAAAAACAAAGAAAATATTTTTCTTCTGCTTTGTCTCTTAAACGCAAGGCAATGGTTTTGTTTCGGTCCTTCAATTGGGAAGGGCCTGAACAAAGCACTGCTTTACCACAATTCAGAAAATACATGTTCCTCATTGAGAGGCACAGTTTGAGCTTGTGGCAGAGTGTGGCTCATGTTTCTCTTGGGCTCTGACCCTGTCACCTGGTGGGCATGCGCGGTCCTCCTTTGCTCCAGTTCCCGTCCTTGGGGTTGTGTTAGATGTGCTGGCACTTGCCAGCGATGTGGGGAGGAAGCCTGCAGAAACAGAGATGGCTAATACATGAAGATGTAGCCAGTGGAACCCAAAGAATGATGGCGAAGGAAGGAACAGCAATTTGCTCAATTTTTTTTTTTTTTAAAAGAATGTCATAAATAACCAAAACTTAAGGCGGGCCAGATAGCTCAGCAGATTAAAGCGCCTGCTTCAGCAGAGTGCAGCAGCCTGGGTTCAATTTCCAGTGCCCCCCCCCCCTCCGCGTACAGAGACAGCAATTGATCCTGGGCATGGTGCAAGCCTGTAATCCCAGCACTTGGGAGGCTGAACACAGGAGGATCACTATGAGTCCAATCTACATAATGAGACCCTGTAATAAAAAAACAAAACCAAAATGAAGGTTTTTTTTTTTATTGTATTGGTTTGTCTGTGTAAGATTGTTTTATAAATAATTTGGCTGTTAATCATTCTATATACATCTGTTGTCAATAGTATAATAAGAAGGAAAAACAGTGGTTATGAGTTTAATGAGTATGCTGAGTTTATAAAAGATGTCTTAAGTTATTTCTTAACCTAGGTTGAGAAAGAGCAAAGGAATATTTTATGTTACTGGGATTTTATTATATAAGCCATGGAAAATATTTTTCCTTTCTTAATGTATCAAAAACAATTGTCAGTGTATTTTACGTCCTTAAATTATTGTTTCCTTCTGGCATTAATTCAGTACACATTCACAAAACTGTAAACTAATGAGTACGCAGTAATGCCCAAAATATCAACTGACAAGACAGCACTATTGTTTCACAGTAAATAAAAAATAGAAATAAAAATGAAATATAAAGCTCTTGACTAATTTTAGAAAGTAAAGTCAAGCTATCAAACCAAATATATAGAAATGGAGATCATTTCTATCATTTGGAGCAATGCAAAAATAATACAAGAAAATTTTGGGAAAGAATGGAAAATGGAAACGATGCCTCCTGAACACAGCTGTGTTCTTGATGAAAGCGGTGCAGCTGCTTCTGCTTAGCGCAAGCAAAATAACAAAAGCAAGCAAAGCAATGCGCAGCGCTGGAGAGGAAGCTCACGGCCGCGTGGCCCCTGTGGAGGAGCCGTCATGGGCCAATGCTTCCGCGCTGCCATGGCGCTGAGCTTGCTGGGCCCTTAGGGCTCGGGGCAAGAGGCTCATCGTGTGCGTTCTTGGGATAACAGTGCCACTCACGTTGCAAGTATAAATTAAAGAGAAAAGCAACACTTTTTTGAAGTCAAATATTGGGGGCCAAGGAGATAGCTGAGTGGACTAAGCACTCCCCTGGCAAGTGCCAGGGCCTGAGTTCAATCCCCGGTTCCGCCAAAACAAACAAAGAAACAAAGTCAAATATTACAATTCTAGTGAGGGAGACACTCAGTTGTGCACACCATTGTTCTTTGCTACTAATACTGGAAAGCAAGATGCTTCTTTTATTTTATTCAGAAAAAAGAAAGAAGGAGAAGGTAAGATGTAAAATTGTGGAATGAATTTCCAAACCACCAAAAACACCAAACTTATTACTAACTTGTTACATTTAGTAATCAATTTACCAGCCAATGTATATACTTCTAAAGCAATAATATTCTTTCACTGGAGATATAGCTCAGTGGCTCAAGCGCCTGCCTGGCAAGCACAAGATCCTGAGTTCGATCCCCCGTAACACAAAGAGCAAAGAAACAAGGCAATAATGTTCGTTCATTTCCTGGTGATTCCCCAAAGTAAAATTCCCTGATAATATTTAAATAATCAAAAGAAGAACAAAAACCTTATAGATAAGTCAGTTATGCTCCCAACTGAAAGACTGAAACTGGTGCTGTTCCTGTATTTCTCAGCACTAAGACAAAAGTCACCGACTGGGCACTGTTTGTAACAGATTTTTTTTTTTGCCAAATGCTTTTTACTTGCTCCAAAATGTGTATGCCCAAACTAAAGTCTGATATATTTTAGGACTGAGGAAGAATTTGTCATATCTGGGATATTCTTTAAGCCTCAAAAATCAATAAAATAGCCAGGCGTGGTGGCGCATGCCTGTAATCCCAGCACTCGGGAGGCTGAGGCAGGAGGATTGTTGTGAGTTCGAGACCAGCCTGAGCTACAAAGTGAGCTCGAGGCCAGCCTGAACTGCATAGTGAGACCCTGTCTCAAAAAAGACAAAAAGAAAAAAAAAAAAAAAAAAAAAAAAAAAAAAAAAAAAAAAAAAAAAAAAAAATCAATAAAATTGGTCATGAAAACAATGAGTGATAAAATTGTACAGCCGATATCAATAAATAAGAAGGTGTAAGCTTCAGTTACTTTTCTTCTATTGCTGAAACAAATACCCACACACAAAAGTTAAGGTGGGGCCGAGGGGATGGCTCAGTGGAATAAGCGCTTCCCTGGCAAGTGCAAGGGCGTCAATTCCCAGTGCCGCAAAAAAAAAAAAAAAAAAAAAAAAAAATAATAATAATAATAATAATTGAAGGGAGGCAAGGTTTATTTAGCTCACACTTCATAGAGGTGGCAGTGTATAATTGGATGGCTCCACTGCATGGTGGCAGGGTGGAGGGCAGCAGCTTGTGGTTGGGGGAGACAGTGAAAGCAGCTATGCTCTTCTGTCCCTTACGCTGTGTGCCGGCTACCTGCCCTTGGAAGGGTGCAGCACTCACACCCTTACTCCCAGCATTGGACCATGAGCCAATCACAGACCCTAGAAGCCCAGTGCGCGGGCTGGTGGAGCAGTAGCGCGTTTGATTGGATGCACGCAGTGTAACTTTGGTGTACTTGCGTTCACTAGATGGATACGGTCCTGAAGTGGCTGGCCTCTAATAATCCCAATGCATTGTTCTAGGTTAGAATTAACCCCCGCCCTTCTCTTTGTGAGCTAAATTATGTGCCCTGGGTAGTTTGACAGGCCTTGGGACTGCTTTATTCTTAAGGTCCTCAAGCACTTCTGAGGGATGCCACTCGCCCTTGGGCCTGCTGCAGTGCACGGCCTGGCCCCTGCCCTCCGCCTTGGTGCCAGCCTGCTGCCAGCCACGGAAGTGTCCCTTTGTCTTCCCAGCCTGCTTTCTCCTGCCAACCAATAGGCCCAGCTGCTCCTGCAGCCGGCGGCACCCACCCCCAGGCTGTGCTTTTGAGGCCAGCAGCCAGAGGAAGGAGGAGCAGCTGGCACTGACTTACTCTGGCATCTAAGTAATTTGGGGTGGGTCCATGCCTAACCTTATTATTCATTTAATTTGATAATGTTTCCTTCTGCTGAACTCTTTAAAAGCAGGTGAATGGTGCTTCTCCGGAGCTGTCACCCTGCTCACCCGAGTGCCAGAGCGCCAGCACAGCCTCTCAGTTCACTGTGAGCATTGTTACTTTCACCCCAATTTGAAGCACTGTTTTGAAAATAAATGTGGCAGAAACACATTTGTTCCTGTGATTTTGGACATGTTACTTCCCTTTTATGGAGTGAAAAGTGTGGATAAGTAGCACTGAAGTCCTCAATGTACCAAGGAAGATCTTTCTAATGCATTCACAATGTGCCTGGCATGTAGTGGCTGCTGAGGAGGTGTGTGATAGGAGGTGTGTGGCCAGTGAGACCCACGGGGAGGAGGAGGGCTGGTGCTGAGGGGGGAGAGAAGCCTGCTTGGCAGCAGGCAGGACCCATGTTAGCAAGCCAGTGCTTGATATGCCTGTTCACATTAAAACATAAAATCACTAATTAGAAAAGAAAACCCTTTTGTTGGAAGGTGGTGCTATCTGTCTCAAATCAGAGACTCGTCCTGACTGTAGGGACAGTGGTCATCACTGGGAATCCATGTGCTTGGTGGTCACACAGGTGGTCACATGTGTATATTGGGCTGTCTCTGAGGCCTGGTGCGTTCCATGGGCCGGGCTCACGGCCTTAGGGAAATGCCTTCTGTCCTCAATGTCCTCGCCTGCTCTCCTCGGGCCTCTCTAGTACTGACTCTGGAGTGCTGCCAGGACGGCTCCCTGGTCTGCGCAGGCTGTCTTTGTGCCTTTCCTGGGCAGGCAAGCATCCCATGGGCTCCTGAGCTTCTCAGCCTGGTCATGATGTCCCTAGTTACCATACTGCTCACTGGGCCACCCTGGAGGCCTACAGGTCGGGCAGGGGTGTTGGAACTACGCCACAGACCTCTTGAGCCTTGGGAGCTGACCACAGCTTGGCCGGTAGACTGCCATGGCCGGCGTGGCCCTTGGTTGAAACAGAGGGGCCCTTCCTCCTCCTCGTCTGTGGTACAGGCCTGGGCACCAAAACCACGCAGACCCCTGGGCCTCTTGCAGTTATCATGTTTTCTTCAGGAATCCTGGTTAGAAATGGTAAAACTCAGACTGCCTGTAGAAATGCTTCTATAAGTCCAGGTGTGGTGGTGCACGTCTATAATCCCAGGCTGGGGAGGCTGAGGCAGGAGGATCATTGTGAGTTTGAGACCAGCTTGGGCTACAGAGTCACCTCAAGGGCAGCCTGAGCTGCATAGTGACACCCTGTCTCAAAAAAGATGAAAAAAAGAAAATGCTTCTAAAGTTTTTTTTTTTTTTTTTTAATTCAAAATACACATATTATGGGTGCTTTCTAAAATGTCAGTATTTGGAAGAAACTTAAACCATGTTTGAGACATTTTTTATTAGACTATAAAATCTATGATTTTGGCTTTTATGGAAGATGTTCAAAAATAAATGCCATGGCTAGTTTTCTTTACTGTAACATTTAAATAATTATAGGTGATGAAAGATTAATTTGAAATTCTTTAATACGAACAAACAAAACAGAATCTTCCTTCGTAGCTAAAATAAACAGGAGACTTTTAAATGTCTTAACAATTTTTTATTTAAAAAATCTGGAATGGTCACCACAACAGAATGACAGAATTAAAATATCACCATAGCTGTGCTTGCTTAATTTTGTAACTTTAATTTTCTGTCATTTTGTAGAGTTGCCAGTCTCTGGGTATTGGTAGCAAGTCCTGTGCTTGAAAAAGACAAATGATTTTTTCAGAATAATTTTTTTTATTAACTCTTTATAAGTAAAGCAATAAACTGTAGTAAAATAATTCTGTGCAAGATCAGATAGTATATTTATTCATTATTTTCTTTGAATTTATAAAGTGCTACAGAACAGGGGCTAAAAATATTTTTATTATAAATGGATTAACTTTGCTGAAGGTTCTTTGCCTATGTTCTTGGTTTATGAGCTGCTTATGCTTTATGGGAATTTTGAATACAGAGGAAGAGCTATGTACTGACGTTAGAGCTTGGCATTGTAAGGTGTATCACCAGCTACTGTAGCTTCTCTCAGTTCTGGGGTTCTGTAGCAACACTAGCACAGAGCTACAAAACGTAGTCTGCGGATGGCCTACCCGGGCCACCAGGGAAGAGGCTGTGCACAGGCTCCCAGCTGCTCCGGAAGCTGCACAAGGCGGCCTTGGCTTTTTTACCACTATCATCACTCACCTTTCCTCAGATGCTTTCCAGCATATTTGTAATACTTTCCTCTCTGTGTGTGAATTGATGTGTGTGAATTGATTAAAGACATTGGGTCAAACTTTTTTTTTTAATTTTAATTTTTGTTTTATTGAAGTACAAATATCAATGAGACATTTTTAAGATACCTTGACAAGATGGATTTGATAAATTAATACATTGCAAACTGTTTTCATAATATTTTGGTATCCTATAAGGTGCATACATGATATTATACTTACAGACATTATTATACTGTATGTCTCTTATCATTAAATAGAGTGTAGCTGTTTGCGTATCTTATTTCTTATACCTGAATTACATCAAAGATTCAATAATTAATATTTTCTACCTTGTTATTTTCCTAGTGGTTGTCTATAGCACTAGAAGCTGACATAATATCCTGTCCAACCACTATCAGTTCAAATCTTGCCTCTCATAGGATTATGTAGAAGCACAGCGTTATCTATCCCAACTGTACTGTATACACACACATCATGATTTTTCCTTTCTATACCCCTTTCTTTGTCGCCAAGCTTTTTAATCCGTTCTATTTTATTTACTGTGAGAATTTCACCAACAGGAAAAACTGTATGAACAAAAGCCACCTTACATTATTATAGAGACTGCCGAGGTTCAGTTTTCTTCTGCTTTGCAGAATATGAGTTATATTTATTTTCTCTTTAGTATTTGGTTCAACTGTCTTTCATGTTGACATTTATGATTAGAATGTCTGTAAAGCTATTTTAATAAAATAAAATTTACTTTGAAAAATTAGTCTTTCACCAAAGAATAGAGGAAATGTCTCAGAGACAAAATTCCACCAGCACTGTGGAAACGGGAGCCAGCGTGGCATGCGCCAGCACGTCCTGTGCGTCTAGCTCTCTGCGCAGGCCTTTCTAATTACAAGTTGCGTCCTGGAGTGCCAGGCGGCTGATTGTATAGAAATCTCTGTAAACTGGTTCCATAGTAGAGTGGTTGCTACAGAATGGGAAAATAAAATCTGCAAACTTACTTGTTACCAAGCTAAGGTAGCCACCTGTGGACTGAGGTCAGAGAAGACGAAGATCTCTTGATATCAGAGAAACCCCGTAAATGTCACCTCTGGTGAATTTAGGCTCATTGCTTAGCCTCAGTGGTGCCAGTTTTCTCAGCGTGGCTGAGCACTGCCTTCTTCACAGCTAGCATCCTGATCGATGGTGAGTGCTCCTCGGGGTGCAGCCTGTCTCTTCGTCTTTCTTTCCTAGCCCAGCTTTTCATCACTGGGGTGACAGTGCCAAGCCTTGAGTCGTCTGGCAACCACACCTCATGATACAGGTAAAGCAAGGCACCTGAAGTTGTGGGGAGCTGTGACCCCTCCGAAGTCTCTTCCAACCTCTAAACTTCAGTCATAGGAGGGGAGATACAGACTGTAATGGGAAGACGTGGCGCACAGGCCCTGTGGTATGTGTCAGTTTGCAGATCCAGCTATTCACTAGGAGCCTGCGGCGGTGATCCTTAACAGATCCTTGTGGATCTGCATCTTCAGAATTGGACATGGTGTCTCGAACACTCTTCAGGCTCTTCCTCCTATTTCCTGTTTCAGGGAGATGAACAAGCACGAACCCACAAGCCCCCTCCCAAAGGGGACTGGCCCCCTGATCTTTATCCCTTTATGCCTGCTGCTCCTCTCGCTGCCACCAGCTCACCCCTTCTGCCCGAGGGTCTGGATGTCAGTAAGTCTGGTGACATCTCTGGTGCTGCTTTGGCCTGGATTCATTTGTAGCTCTCTAGTCTCTTCTTTGCCTCCCTCCCTCTCTTCGCATCTGCTTTGCTGTACTGGTTTCTGGATTAATATTTTACCACCAATCCCATCTATTCTTCATAGTATAAGCACAGCGGTCATTGAAAATGAAAATATTACCCATTTCATTTCCCAAAATACCTCTATGGAAGGATGTGCACACTGCTTCTCGATGCACTGGGTACCTCTGGGCGGGGTGCTCATCCCTTCGTGACCTGGGCCTCGGGGACCTTTCTCCTTCTTTCTTGTTAGGATCTTTCCTAAGATGTCCTTTGTGGTGATACTGGACTCCAAAGCCTTCTGGAGACCTAGGCGGCTCTGGTCTGCAGGCTTCTGTGTGCTGCTGCTGCTGCTGCCCCCTCCCTCCAAACCTCCTGCTCCCCTGGTGCTCCACACCTTCTGCGCACCCCTGATTCCTGCCCAGCATTAAGACTCACTTAGATGTGATGCACCTGTGTCAGAGCTCCTTTCACCTATGCTGCATTCTCAGCATTCTTTGCAGAATTATGCTACACTGCATTGTCTGCCTGCCTACTAAGTCTCCAGGAGTGAGCTTGTTGGGAGTGGAAACAGTATTTCACATTTCAGTCCTTCACAAGCACTTAGTATAACACTTTTTAAAAATTTTTTTTTATTGATCTTTTATTTATTTATTTGGTACAGGATCTCACTATCACCTGGGGTTCTGGGACTGTTATAGCATGTGGTACTGGGGATTGAACCCGGATCCGTGCATTTGTCGGGCAGGTGTTTAAACAGTCGAGCTATCTCCCCAGCCCTAGTATAACACTTTGAAAAGGGTCAGAACTCAGTAACATGTAGAGCAGCGAGCTGTGCAGGCGACCACTGGTGCTTCCAATTTTACATGGGAAATGCAGAGCAGAAGGCCACTTAGATCCTAGAAGAACCTTTCTGTAATGTAGGCCCTATGCAGCCAGTCCCAGTTAACTCCCACAACTATCACAACTCTGCATCTGTGCACGGTATTTAATATGTGTCGGCTGACATTATTTCTTTCCTTATATTGAAAAGTACTTTTCAAGTACAACAATCTACGTACATTTCAAGTCAACATCGTGGGGCATACAGTGTGGTGCAGGAGACAACCTTTGGAAAGCCTGTGATGCAGCAGTTCACAATGTCCTCTTTCACCCAGTCAGTTAGTTAGCAACATACTCAAATTATATATTCTAGGAAATGAAGTGGAAGCTATTTATACTCTGACTTGGTTATGGAAAAATGTTTTGGGGTCTAGTTTCACTGCTCTGCAGTTAACCTCTGCAGGCAAGTACAAGCCCTGTCCATGAAATGGACATTTGCCATTCTCCGAGGAGGATTATGCAGAAAAACTATTGGTACCTAAGGGCAACCTAGGAACATGAAGCATTAAAATACGAAAATAAGGATGAAAAGGTATTGGAATCCACAGACAAATGTGAAATGTTATACAATGTAGCTTACATCTTGAGTGTTATATTTAAAACAATTCCTAGAATATCTTTTGAAGTTTTAACTGAATTAACTATGAAAGCAGAGCAAGTAAACAGGAGTACTTGGGGCATCTGCAGAATGAGCTGGGCCCTCCGAGGCCCTGATGACCTGGGAGGGAGGGAGGGAGGGAGGGAGACGGGGGCGGGGGGGGGGAGCAGCTCTGCAGGCTCAGACTCAGCAGCAAGAAAAGCCAAGCTTCAGATTTTTGGGGAAAGTCACCTTTCTGACAAAAAACAAGGAGCGTCATCCTGAGTAAGTACCAGTTTTTCTGGCTTTTTCACATTTTCGTTTCCTTTTTTCCACTGTTAGAAACTGGGAGGTATTGACATGTGATGAAGTGTGACTTTTGCAAAGATAAAAGTTGAAATATAGTCAATCCTCTTCCGGTAGAGATTTCGTC
>PVKA01008764.1:53108-63940 GCA_004027165.1 Ctenomys sociabilis
TTTTTTTTTTTTTTTTTTTTTTTTTTTTTTTTTTTTTTTTTTTTTTTTTTTTTTTTTTTTGCGTAACTGGGGATTGAACTCAGGCCCTTACACTTACCAGGGAAGTGCTTATTCCACTGAGCTGTCTCCCCAGCCCCTTGATCAAGTTTTAAAATTTTCCAAATTAAGGGCCGGGGAGATGGCTCATTAGAGTAAGCACTTCCCGTGCAAGTGCAAGGGCCTGAGTTCAATCCCCAGTTCCACCAAAAAAATTTAAAAACCTATCCAAATTAGAATGGGTGTGGTGGTGTGCACCTGTCATCCCAGCTCTTGGGAGGCTGTAAACAAGTGGATCACTATGAGTCTGATCTAGTAGTGAAATCCTGAAAGCCCTGTGGACCCTTCCCAGATAAATAAATAAATAAATAAATAAATAAATAAATAAATAAATAAAATTATCCAAATAGTTCTGCCTTGTACATCAGAATGATTGGCATAGTTAGACAGGGTTTTGTACCATGTATATTGCACTTCCTAAAAGGTACAACCATTATTAATTCATTATTCAGATGTAGGCTTATAGGATAAGCAGGAACTATTGAGGCTCAACTGAACAGAAGCCCTAACAGGTTATCTCACTGCTGATCTCACCCCTTTAGGATTGCATATTTCATCCACCACAGCACAATTACCTACAGAAGTTTATTTTTTCTTCAGTCAAGTTAATCCATCTTACTAACTTTAAGCAGGTTTGCTCAAAACCTCTTGGGATGAAACAATTCCATTCAGTAAATAAAGCCCACTGGAGAGAGAAATTCCACAATCACTTGTAGTATTTGGCTTTGGCTTGTGTTTAAAAAAAAGCTCATTGAAAAGAAATTCCTTATGCTACCTAGGGTAACTCTGTTTCCTCTGTGCAAACTGTGCTGTGTAGCATAGGACAGACCCCTAGGGCAATGGGATGGGACTGCACAGCTTCTGCAGCTGTAGTGTGTGCTCAGGTGAAAGGTGTGGCCCCTCCCTTCCTGCCAACCATAGAGATGGTGTGCATACCAGGCATGATACGATTAAAACAATTTTTATAAACTTAAAAGGTTCTTGAGGTTTTAATCTATGTATAGCCTTTTCAAAAATACTAAGACACCCTCTCCGGCCAGCTTCTATAGGCTGCTATATTCCTTGTGGCAGAGCCTGTGGCAGCCTGGTTTTCTCTGGGCTGTGCTCCAAACTCCAGTGTTTTCCTTAAGATTTTGTGATTGTCACTATTTGATTCTGTTGTCAGCTACCCCAGTGCTGTGCTGTCTGCTAAGTGAGGAGTCTAAAGGACAGCCCCATGTGAAGGAGGTTCCATAATGCAAATTGTACAGCTGCAGTTCTTGCACTCAGAACTGCTTGAATGATGCAGTTCCCAGTCAGCATGAACTTCAGGCAGCATTTGGAGACAGCAGACAGGAATCATAGAGGCCTCAGCAGAGCATGCTCAGTTGCCAGTGGCTGTGGCTTACAGCTATGAGGAAGGGTGGCAGTACAATTGCAGCAGTGTTGAAGTCAGAGGCCTTCCTTGCTTTTGTCTTTCTTCTAGAACACTGTGCTTCACTGTGTTCATAGTAAATGGTCAGTGCATTTGTGTAGGTTCAGCCAGAATCACCTTTTGTTAGGCACAGCAGCTAGAAAGTTACTTAGCATGGTGAACAGTTGGGGCAAGCATTGAGATTATCAGTCTGCCCTGGATATTTTCTAGGGCACACCCTGACCCCTCTGGAAGCAGTGCGGCTTTGTCACTTGTGCCGACCAGTTCCGTGTCAGCCGACTCAGCCAGTGCTACTCTCACCTGAAGCTGTAAGGCTGGAGCATGGCTGTCTTGTGCCCTCTGCCTACCTGGCCATCACAAATGCATACCACAGGGCTGGGGCTCTGCCCCAGGTCCAGAGCTGCTCATGCAGCAGGACTCTGGAGTGCCCACCTGGAACGCACCAGCTAGGCGGGATATGAAAGCCGGGTGTTCTAAGCCTCCAAGCTGGGGTTGCTTTTGCTGTAGCATAAACAGTGCTCTCTTGACTGACAACTGCCAAGGCTTTTGTTTGTGAAGAAAACATTTTTCCTACCAGACATGACTCAGCAGAGTGTTCTCTCCACATGTGTAAATGGTTTTCAGGTGTCACTGAGAAACTGTCTATGCGCTGCCAGCTCTACTTAAAGTATGGTGAGATCCTTCCCTTACAAGGAAAAAGCACAGCATCGGTGGAATCTGAACAGGAAAGCATTCCGGCTGGCTGTCCACAGTGCTGAATCGGGAGTTGAATCTGGCTGCCCATTCATCCCCCAGATTTTAGCTCTTTGGAGATACATGAGGAGCACAGTTTACTTGTGTTTGCTGAATTGCAAGTT
This sequence comes from Ctenomys sociabilis, assembly GCA_004027165.1. Taxonomy (NCBI): domain Eukaryota; kingdom Metazoa; phylum Chordata; class Mammalia; order Rodentia; family Ctenomyidae; genus Ctenomys; species Ctenomys sociabilis. The sequence continues at coordinate 55,476 of PVKA01008764.1, forward strand.
CCTTCTCTTCCCTGTGTATGTTGCAGAGGGTTTGGGCACAGAGCTTGATGGTAGAGTGTATGCTTAGCATGAGGCCCTGAATGTAATCTCCAGTGACAAATAAACCAAAAACCAAGCCAGAGGGAGATAGCTCAGCAGTGTAAGTGCCTGCCTGGTAAGTGAAAGGTCCTGAGTTTGATCCCCAATAACAACAACAAAAGAAAGAATATGAAAACCAAGCCAGCCAGCATGATGGTGTGCCTAGCTGTAATCCTGCATCAGGGAGGCTGAGGCAGGAGGGCAGCAAGCCTGAGCCATCCTGGTGATGTAGCACTGTGGTGGTGCTCCTTCTCAAGCAGGTACTTATGCCACTGAGCTTTCTCTGCAGTGGGGTGCTCTGAATGGAAAAAGAGAGAGAGAGAAAGAAGGAAGGGGGTAGGAGGAGAAAGATGAAGAAGAGGAAGAGAAGAGGAGGAGGAGGAACAAGAAGAAGAAGAAGAAGAAGAAGAAGAAGAAGAAGAAGAAGAAGAAGAAGAAGAAGAAGAAGAAGAAGAAGAAAGAAGAAGAAAGGTGGGGGGTGTACAGCTTGGCACCACAGAACAACAGTCACAGCTGTCCTCCTCATTGTCAACAACAAAACCAAGTGGAAGGTTCAGCGGCTCAAGCTGCACCAGGGCACGACTGCTAACCCTTTGGGAGTTTCAGAGGCAAACAGCAAGTTTTTTCTCCCTCGTAGGTCCAGGGAAGACCAGGACTCCAGGCTGCTGCACCACTGGTAATCCTGGCTGGATACTTGGGAAAATGAGGCAGGAGATGAGAGGCGGCTGAGGCTGGGCATCCGGAGGTGATCTGTCAGTCTCAGAGAGCTCACACAGCACTGGCTGGGCCTGGGCATGTGAGGATGATGCCCCTGTGGCCTGAAGTAATGAGGCACGCTGCCACCCAGTGCTCCTTTCGTGCAGAGACTGGAAGGTTGTGTCGTCTTCTCAGAGCACTTCTTAGCGAGCACTTCTTTTTCCTTTTAAATAAACATTGCCTCCCTGGCGTGACTCCGTCCTGCGCGTCTGTTCTGTGGAGCAGCACTCATTCACTTCTGTCCACGTTCCCTCCCACCTGAGTGCGCGCCACCACTCCACGGAAGATTCGATGGATATGGACATGAGCCCCCTGAGGCCCCAGAACTATCCCCTCTGTTGTGAACTAAAGACTGACAGAGATTACCACATTCACGTGGATAACGATGAAAATGAGAACCAGTTGTCATTAAGAATGGCCAGTTTAGGGGCTAGTGCAAAAGATGAATTGCACACTATTGAAGCAGAGGCTGTGAATTATGAAGGCAGTCCAATTAAAGTAACACTGGCAATTTTGAAAATGCCTGTACAGTCTATGGTTCCCTTGGGGGCTTTAAAATTATACCACTTGCTGTCTCAAGGATGAAGTGTGGTTCAGATTCTGTGTATATTAGTGGACAGCATTCAGTAGCTGTGGAAGAAAATGCAGAATCGCAAGAGGAAGCAGATGTAAAACTCCTGAGTATATCTGGAGAGTGATCTGCCCCTGGAGGTGGCAGCAAGGTTCCACAGAAAAAAAGTAAAACTCACTGCTGGAGAAGATGACGAGGATGATGAGGACGAGGACGAGGATGATGATTTTGATGATGAAGAAACTGAAGAGAAAGCTCCAGTGAAGAAATCACTACAAGGTACTCCAGCAAAAAATGCACAAAAATCAAACCAGCATGGAAAAGACTCAAAACCGTCAACACCAAGATCAAAAGGATAGGGATCCTTCAAGAAACAGGAAAAGACTCTTAAAACATGGAAAGGGCCTAGTTCTATAGAAGACATTAAAGCAAAAAATACAAGCAAGTATAGAAAAAAGGTGGTTCTCTTCCTAAAATGGAAGCCAAATTCGTCAATTATGTGAAGAATTGCTTCCGGATGACTGACCTGGAGGCTATTCAAGATCTCTGGCAGTGGAGAAAGTTTAAGAAAGCAGTTTAAACAGTTTGTTAAAGTTTTCCGTCTTTCATTTCTGTAACAGTTGCTGTCTGGCTATCCTTTTTACAATGCAAAGTGAGAATTTCCCTACTGTGTTTGATAAATGTTGTCCAGGTCCCACTGCCAAGAATGTGTTGTCTGAAATGCCTGTTTAGTTTTTAAAGATGAAACTCCACCCTTTAGTTGGTTTTAAGTATGTTTGGAATGTTATGATAAGATACAGTAGTAGTGGTGGTCAGACATGGAGATGGTAGGGAGACAAATATACATGTGAAATAAATTCAGTATTTTAATAAAGTAACACTGTTTCTACCTAAAATAAAATAAAATAAAATAAAAAAGTGAACATTAAATGTTCCAGTCCATGGCTTTTGTGCCCAGCATGTGTCCCCTCTGGTTCTCTGAAGGGACAGCCAGAGCTTGCACGCAGCCACTGGCCTTGTGACTTCCAGTCGCCAGAGGTCTTGGTCACCTAATGCCAGAAGTTGTCAAAGTTCTATCTCCAGGTGAAAATAAAAATGATGGGTTTAGCTCAGAGGTGGAACAAGGTCACCTTCCTGGCAGGTTCTCAGCGGCCAAAGCAAGAGGGGAGCTGGTCTTCACCTCCTGGGCTTGACCTTCACCTAGAAGCTGGGGACCTCCAGAGTTGTCCTTTTCCATTTTTTTTATATGAATATTGTTTTAACCTTAGAAATTATTCTGTCTCTTATTTGTAGTAAACCAGTGTAAAGGGAACATGTGTACTAGTCTTTAATCGAGATGTACAGGAGACTATGGTGAAATAGGTGCTTTCAGAGGCAGCTGTATGGAAAAAATGAGAATTTCTTTGTTTTTCATAATTTTATTAAAGAACAAATAGCAATGAGACAGTTTCAAATCAAATTGTAGAATAGATTCTATAATTAATACATTGCATATTGTTTTCATAGTGGTTATTTGTTGTACAAGGTGCATACATGATATTCTATTTACAAACAAAATGAGAATTTCTTGAAAAGCACACTATCTGAAAATCGTCTTTTAAAACTTGTTTACTTACTCCCCAAAAGTGATGTTTTGGCCAGGTGTGGTGGCCCGTGCCTGTAATCACAGCATTCAGGAGGCTGAGGCAGAAGGATAGCAGAGAGTTGGAAGCCAGCCCCAAGTGTATAGTGAGACCCTGTCAGAAAACAAAAAAAGTGATATTTTTAGATTATTAATTTTTTACATTAATTTATTGTCTTGAATTTAGGGCCAAAAATTATAATCAAAACAATTAAAATGTGGTTTGTAGAGTATTGAATGTGGAAATGCTGATGATCTCAATTCTAAGGCACTGTGAATTATACAGTCTGGATTATTTTTAGACCCAAATGCTGTTCTCATACCAGAATACGCTTACTTCTCTGTTTTAGTGTAAATAAAGCTCTTCGTTAGTTCAGTTTTACATGAATGAAGGAAGAAAGAACACTAGGTGAAACACTGGCAAGTTCCTTGTCATGTGGTTTGCAGCCTCCCACCAAGAGCAGTGGGACATCATCAGGCTTCTGTTAAGTAGTCATGCAGCCTGATTTACAAAGGAGAATTGGTGATTTCTTAAGCTTATTTTTTGGTACCAGGGATTGAACTCAGGACCCTGCACTTGCCAGGCAAGCGCTTATTCTATTGAGCCATCTCCCAGGGCCCAGCATTGGTAATTTCTGCATGTGCTTGGGTATCTTTCATGATAACAGAGCATGAGGAGAAGGCCAAGTGGGTTTATCAGAAATGCACAAAAAGGCCCAGATCTCTCCCAGCCCGGGGCCGTGTGCAGTTCCGACATTCGGCTGCTCTTCCTGATAAAGCTGTCTGTGGCTCTGTGAGCGCTTGGGGCTGGACACCTTCACAGCTCAGGGCTTTACTTCAGGTCTTTATTCATAAAAGAGAGAAAGTTCAGTGACTCACGTCCCGTGCCCCAGTATGGCTGTGTTGCCACTGACTGACTCTAGATTCAAGTCCAGTGTCTGTCTCGCCTTTTAATACAACAGGCTGAATTATGAGCTTGGATTTTGACAGATTGTTTCCACTTAATGTGTAAAATCTTTTTCTGTAACTGCTGATTGGCTATTTCATCTTTGTACCTGAAACATCAGCTATTATGAATCTTACAGTTTAGAGATAGGATGATCTTGTGGTGAGGTTGCTTAGCGAGCTCCTTCTATTTGGCCGGCCCTGAATTCCTGTCTTTTGATTGGGTCATTAGAGATCTCATTTAGTAGAGTAGGAACTAACGTGGTTATGGTATATGATACAGTACACAGTAGTGGTCCCAATGTTTATCTTTTAAAAGAACCAAAAACTATGAGAGGACTAGCTTATGTATTCCATAAAATTTAAATTACCTTTCTCAATAGTTATTAATTTATGTCAAAATTTCCTATGCTTCTGGAGTGCTTAGAAATTTAGCAGGTGATTTTACTTTTACTTTTTAGTGTCTGAGTAAATGAATGAAATGAAACAAGTGAAATGTAATGGTGCAAGCCGTGCTGGTGTTACTGGTTGTCTCTTGCCCCAAAGTCCATGCACTGTGGGTGGAGCTTTGGGGAAGCAATTAGATGATGTGCAGGACACTGGGGAGCAGGGTGGAGTGGGGAGGTGGCACCTGGGCGCAGGAGGCCTCTCAGGAGTGTGGGCCCTCGAGGGTCTGGGGCCATCTTTCCCCTCCCCACTTCCTGAAATCCCGGTCTGCTTCCTGTTGCTGAGCCATAAGCCGTTGCCACTCTGCCATGGCCTTGAACATGCCAATCTCTGCGGACTGTGGAGCAAAAGCAACCTTTTAAGTTGTGGGGTCCGCATCATGCCTCAGCGATGAGAAAGTAACTAAGACACAAAGTCACATAGATGTTGAACAATGAGGTGGGATTTTAGCAACTGGTACATTTTAGTGACTGCTGATGTGTCTGCAGCCATTTAAGGTTACATTCCATAATAAAATTTAGTAAATATTATACGATCTCGAGAACATTTTAAAAAATTGCCTCTATCCCCAAAATATAGCATCATTCAAACTGAAATAATTAGTGAATACATGAGACAGCCATGAATGCTGATGGATTTCGAGTCATAGTGATACTGGGTTCATAATGAAAGCTGGGGACAAATCCTAATGCGCTGTCCTGGTGGAATAGTGTGGAGAAAATTAATAAAAAACAATTAATTACACATGTACTATCATTTCAGTGATACAAAACATATGTTCTTTGGACAGCATTTTAAAGGGTCATATAAAAAATATTTTTAAAGCAATGGGGCCACAGATACTTTGCCTTTTTTTTTTTCATTTTTTTATGTATTTGGTACAGGGACTCACTATGCAGCTCGGACTCATAGCGGTCCTACTATTTTCACCCTCTTCAGCGCTGAGATTATAGGTGTGGGCCACCATGTCCAGGCTCAGTCAATGGCTTAGTGCGCCTGGGGGGCAGGGCCAGCGCAGCATGGGGTGCCTTCTTGGCGTAAATTCTTTTTATGACATGAGCATGGTGTAGTTGTACATGTGTTGTGGGAAGGAAATAATTTGTATCCTGGACAAATGCAGTCATTTCTTCTTTGTTTTCCCATCATCCACTTTTGCTTTCTTCCCTGAGTCTGTCTGTCTGTCTGTCTGTCTGTCTCTGTAGTACATGGACTACAGGGTCTGACTACACAGATCGGACTCGTAGTGATCCTCTTGTTTTCAACCTCTCAAGTGCTGGGATTACAGGTGCATGAGACCACACCCAGTCTCAGTCATCTCCGTGCACCTGGGGGCAGGGACAGCATGGCACGATGTACCTGGGATCAAACCCAGTTCACCAGTGTTTTGGAAGTGCCAGTAATTATTTTTGCAGTGAATTATGGATATCATATGGTACTTTGGTGTTATTTGCTTTTCAAAAAATAAAGATCTTTGGTTCATTTGGTGAACTATTTATCAAAAAACAAAACAAAACAAAACAAAAAAAACGTCGCTGCGCCTCCCTATGCAGGCGCTTCACCTGAGTCTCTTCATTGGAGCTGAAATACTGTTTTAAAACATTTCCACCTAACATTGTCACTGGTCACTAAAATTCCTCCATGGCGTCACAGTGCTCTGAGGTTGAGGACATGGATGTGGCCCTAACTGAGTGCCTGCAGCTCTTGGGACCCCAAGCCCCTCTGCTGGGACCAGGGGCTTCATGGCTGTGTCACTTGGTCATCCTTTCCTTCCTTTTTCTTAGACATTTTCAGATCTGAGTTCAGCAGGATGTTCCTACTGCTCGTCCTACTGGCCCACCCTGAGAGCAGTCCATATTTTTATTTCAGAGCTCGTTTTGAGTGAATAAGTACAATAGTGAATAGATAATAAACCTGCAGGCAAGTTCACATTTTTTTTTTTTTTTTTTTGTCTTTTTGAGACAGGGTCTCGCTATACAGTTCAGGCTGGCTTTAAGCTCACTTTGTAGTTCAGGCTGGTCTCGAACTCACAACAATCCTCCTGCCTCAGCCTCCCGAGTGCTGGGATTACAGGCATGCACCACCACGCCCGGCGCAAGTTCACATTTTTCATCATGTGAGTATGCCAGACTGTTCAGAGTAAGGAGTTCTCTGGGGTGGATAAAGTTCAGTGCGGTGGGAATGCAGGCTGTCCCCTGCCTGCAGGTTGCCCTCAGTCTGTTTTCTTTTCTTTCTTTCTTTTTTTTTTTTTTGAGACAGGGTCTCACTATGCAGTTCAGGCTGGCCTTAAGCTCACTTTGTAGATCAGGCTGGTCTCGAACTCACAACAATCCTCCTGCCTCAGCCTCCCAAGTGCTGGGATTACAGGCCTGCGCCACCACGCCTGGCTCCATTTACTTCTTGAGACTTGGTCTGACAGCATGATCCTACAGTGATTTTGGTTTTGATTTTCATACAGAAAAATGGAAGAAAGTTAAATGTTAAAAAACAATTCAATGTGTTACTTGTCATGTGGCTCCAGGGTGTGACTGCTTGAATTTATACTTTTTAAAAATAAATTGAGCTGGGGAGATGGCTCAGTAAAATAAGCACCTCCTTGGCAAGTGCAATGGTCTGAGTTCAATCCCCGTTTCCGCCAAAAAAAAATTGAAAAATAAAATGTAAAACGTGTAAAAATTAGGTTTATTGAAAAGAGGATTAATATTTAATTGTTTGATTAGTCTTGCTTGCCTTTCTGATAATCTGAGCCACAAATTTGATGATAATATGTAATATAGCAACCATTGTTAATTTTTTATTGTTTTAAAATCTTATACCATTTGTATTGTTGTATGTTATTTTGTTTCTGTCTTCGTTCTTATTTGTTTTTGTTTTTCCTCTTTAAAAATAAATAAAATTAAAGTCACTTACATCTGGCTGTGGGCCTTTTCACGCTGCAGGGCTCCGGATAGCCCAGATGGGCTCGGTGGGAGCCCACAGCACTAGGAATTGGAGGGAGCCGCTTTGCTGAGGGCTGCTCCCAGGGCAGAGTCTTCACTGTGCAGAGCGACTTCTCATGGTCAGAGGCAGAGACCCCCACGTGGATGCAGAGTGCCGAGGTCCGGTGGAGTCCTGCAGGTCCTGTAGTAGATGCAGATGGCTCAGCACGACACAGAGGACCTGGAAATGTGGCACTTTAGGGTTCCCTGCTGTGTATTTCTTGGGTACATCGCTAAAGCAAAGCAAAACATCTTCCATAATCAAATATCAAAATATGTAAATAGAGATTTTTACAATTTTTTATTCATTTATTTATTTTGGTGGAACAGGGGATGGAACTCAGACCCTTGTGCTTGCCAAGGAAGCACTTATTCCACTGAGCCATCTCCCCAGCCCCTTTTTTTCTTTCTTTTTTTTCTGAGATACATTTTTTTAAAAGTGCATGTGCATGTGTATGTGTGAGCGCATGCATGCCTGCTTTCCTGTCTTGTCCACGATGATTTGCTGAAATCATCAGTTCAGTGGCTACCCACACAGGATTTACCTGCCCTAAGTCAAGAGTTCCAAAGATTGTTACTGTGAAACACACTGTAGAAGCAGTCCATTTTAGTTTTTATCAACCACGATTATTAGCAGGACACTGAATGGGGGTGACCCTTGTAATGGTCAGTAATCACTGTTCACTCACAGGTAACTGAAACCCAAGTTCCCTAACAATAGAATACTTGGAATGTTGACAGCTTTCTTGCTTCTGTTGTCCTTAATTTGAAAGTCTTCTTTTCACCTAGTGAAGGATTTGGAAAGGCTTCTGTGTACTTCTGCTGTGTGCAAGAAACACATTTAGTTTTAAAGTTAAATCCAAAAATTTATTTCTATCAAAATTTGGCTTAAAAGGTCTAATGTCTTAGTCCTTTTTCACAAAGTATATACACCTCCACTGAAATATAGAGGGCTGGCCAAAAAGCTCAGTGCATTAAAGTGCCTGCAAGCAGGCACAGGGGCCAAGGGTTCCATCCAGTCATTTGGGCCCTGCCCCCAGGGAGCGCTGAGACAGCAATTGAGACTGGGCAT